>JASDQU010244060.1:141986-155837 GCA_032191745.1 Picea mariana | reverse complement strand
GTTTGTAACCATCAATAATTTTATTAAATTCTTCAATAACTAAAAAGAAAGGAAAAAGTGTCAATACCTTTCTTTTCTTTTTGGCTAAGATCAAGTTTAGTATAGGAGAAAAAATTGATATTAAAAATTTCTTAAAAAAATAGTTGAGTCTATATTTTGTTGCTAAAACCTATTTTTTTATTAAACCCTATTTTGGGGCTAAATCTCATATTTTCTTAGATTCCATCTCTACACCTTTGGGTTTGTATGGCTTGCTCCCATGTCGGGGGAAGGCCGTGGTACTCCTCTTGTAATTTTTGATGATGCAAAAAAATTTAAACAACCAATTGATTTGGTAGGGAAGTTCTGTATGAAAATGAACCATATGTGTTTCATGAAGAAGATCAGCTTGATTTTGGAGGTCAACTTGCCCT
This sequence comes from Picea mariana, assembly GCA_032191745.1. Lineage (NCBI taxonomy): Eukaryota > Viridiplantae > Streptophyta > Pinopsida > Pinales > Pinaceae > Picea > Picea mariana. Next base: position 155,424 of record JASDQU010244060.1, on the reverse strand, counting down.
ATTTTTCAATTTGGTGTAAAGCCCTGACTTTGTTGAAAAAGTATTGTTTAGCCAACTCATTGGGTTATGGCCATCTCCCTGCCAGATGGAGTCTTAGATACAAAGACGATGGAAATGATTGATCAAAGTAAAAAATAATCACTTCTTGTACAATAGAGTTTATTATGCTATTCTATTTGAGTTCAAGGAAGAATTGTAAGACTTGATTTTTAGAATTATCCCTTATTTCTATGGCTCCAAAGGTATGTATCTTAATCGTTCGATTCCTGATTTGATCTAGATGTGAACTTCCCCTATGCAATCCCTATTTGGGTTGACCTACCTCATTTTCCCCTTCATTATTGGGGGGATGATGTCTTAAGAATATTCAGAGACTCATTGTGGAAGCATATAGATAAATTGGAACCCAAATTGGCCATGTATGCTTGTCCTAAAATATGTGTGAAAATGGATTTAGAGGAAGGTTTAACTAAATCCATATTTCTAACCGTAGATGGTTGGTCTCACATTCAAAAAAATAACTATGAACTACTTCCTTTCAATTGTAGAATATGCCATGACTATGGTAATTTTGTGAAAATTTTCAAAAAGAAACCTAACAAGGTGAAATATGGAAACAAAAGAAGAATTCTTGGTGGTAAAGGATATAGTCAAAACCCTTAGTTTAATATTCTTTTTTAAGTCTTCTACTGTGTTTGTAACCATCAATGACTTTATTAAATGCTTCAATAACTAATAAGAAAGGAACAAGTGTCAATACCTTTCTTTTCCTTTTGGCCTTTTGTGATCCAAATTTTGTGAGCAGAACGAAATGAATACATTTTATTATGAAAAGATGTTTAACAAAAAATAACACATATAAAATAAAAATCCTTTCTATTCAATAAGGAAATAAGTCAAGAACCTGTAAATTGCAGCGAAAAACAAGCTTGCTAGAATGGTGGTAGCTTATCTCTCAGAAGAGATGTGATGGTTGCCCTCATTCGCAAGAAGATGATTACAATGAGGATCCGAAGGCCTTTTTACACTAAACAGGAATGTAAAAACCCTAGACATCCAAAAACCTAACCCTAGGAGATGAAGCACCAAATGTCACGTGGGCCCCGTTTGGGTAAGTTAGTACATCAACTTCCCAGGGTCATAACTTTTGCATACGATCTTTGTTTTAGGGGCATGATAGCCCGTTGGAAAGGTTTATCTGAGGGCTACACATGTTTCCTTCATAATTTGACTTTATTTTTTTCTTAATAGTGGCGATCCCTAAAAATGTTGTTTAGGGCCTTAAAATGGCCCCAGAAGTCATGTACCCGAAAACTAGGAAAAAATTGCCAAAATGAGCTAGTTGGAATAGGTGGGAGGCCACCAAAATCCATATGGATCAATCCTCCCCCCTTAAGAAGAAATGGTATCCATTGTATTGATTTCCCCCATCAGATGATAAAATTTATGTTGAATTTGGCCCCAGGTGAGCCATTTGCCTTGGTGCAAGGGCTACCCTGCATTGACAACTCGATAAAGATGGATCCTCTGCTGGCGAGTTCCCTTGACTTGTTTGTCCACAATATGATCACTAGATGTCTGTTGTATGTAGTAGGGGTTGAGCTCTGTTGGTGTCAGTTGTTTTGCTACCTATGAGGTGTCCAATAATGGTGGGAAATAAGGTTAAAGGAGATCCACGTTGAACATTGGGTGCAGGAAAAGGAAAGGAGGAATGTTGAGGTCAAAATCATTATCACCCAAAGCCTTGGTGATGGTGTAAAAACCATAATAGAGTGAGTGAAGCTTATGCTGGGGTCCTGTAAGGAGTTATTTCTGCAAGTATAAGCAAAATTTGTCACCCACCTAAAACTTATGTGGCATCCAATGTTGATGATGGTACTACTTGTACTTGTCATTAGACTTCTGTATCATATCCTGAACCTGTTGGTGGATGTGTTGGATATACTCAATGAACCAGGTGGCTTTTTCAGCTTTAGTTGGAGTAGGATATGGGTCAGCTGAGGTGACTGCAAGGGGTAGTGCAACATCTATGGGACACAATGGTTAGAATCCCAACCCCACCTGAAAGGGGTATGGCCAGTTGAGCTATGCAGGGCTCGATTATAGCTATGTTGGACATAGGGAAGACTCTCATCCCATGTGTGATGGTTCTTGGAATTATACATTTGAAGGATATGCTCAATCATTTTATTTACGGCCTCAGTTTGACCATCTTTCTGGGGGTGTAAGGCCATGGATTTGGTGAGCTTGGTGTCCAATAGTGACCAGAGGCTCGAACAGAATGTGTTGAGAAATCGACTGTCCCGATCTTTGACAATGGTTTATTGGATTCCAAAATGTACCCAGACTCATTCAAAGAAGATCTTGGCAGTGGCCTATGCTATGATGCTATTCTTACAGGCGACCATAATCACCATCTTAGAAAAGAGATCAACAACCACAAAACCACAGTCATTTCCCCTCTTAGTGGATGAGAGGCATGAGATGTAGTCCATTAAGATGGATTCACATGTCTTTTCAGGAGTAGGCAGAGGGGTGTAAAGGTCATATTTCTTAGTGGTCGTTTTAGTAATAGTGTAACTAGTGTAGGACCTGATATACTTTCTTGTTGACCTCCTATCGAAGTTTTGGCCAATATAAGCGTTTCTACAACATTTCGATTGTCTTTTCAAAGCTGAAGTGTCATGCCAACTGATTGTAGTGGGATTCCTAGATCAACTTTTCTCACTCACTTGATGGAACAAAGATATGGATCACACAACACAACAATCCATCATGAAGATGGAGAATAGTGACAACTACATTTGCACCCAACATTGGTAGGTGGTGGGGAATTTTGTGTCTGTCTCATAGGGTCTAGCACCGTGGTGAGTGTCGTGACTGGCGGTTTGCTGAGGTAATCAATGACATGGTTGGTGATTACTATTTTATACTTGATGTCGAGGCGGAATTGCTGCAAGTATGTGGACCACTTCTAATGGTAGTCATTCTGCAACTTTCCTTGTGTCGACATGAACTTCAGTGGCTTATGAGTAGTGTGGATGGTTGTCTCCTTCCCAAGAATGTAATGTCTCCAGTAGCAAAAGAATTGCACAATGGATTACATTTCTTTGTCATAATTAGGGTACTTACAGACAACATATTATAGTGTCTCACTTTGATAGGCCATGGGGTGGCCATGATAAGTGAGAACGACACCCACAACATAGGTAGAAGAATATATATCGATCTCAAAGGGTTGTTGCATGTCTGGTAGTGAAAGTATAGGGGTTGATCACAAGAGATGCTTCCAATAATCGAATGCTTGTTGTCGAGACACACTCCACACAAATTTAACATTAATACTACCCATGGTTAAACTTGATGAAGGGCCCATGAAATATGGCAGAATTCCAACATGAAATTGCGGTAGAAATCGGCAAAGGCCCAAGAAGCTTTGAATCTTAGTGAGTGTGGTTGGGGCTGGCTAGTCAGAGATGACTTGGATATTGGGTGGATCTACATGTACACCATGTTGATCAATAATGTAGCCTAGGTAATGGATTTTGTCCATGCCGAAGGAGCACTTTTCCAAGTTGGCGTATGGATTGTGCTGCCCTAGGGTGTGCAAAACCTGTTTAATATGTTGCAAGTGTTCTTCCCAAGTCTTGGTGTAAATGAGAATGTCATCCAGATACACCACTACAAAATTATTGGTCAATGGTAATAGGATATCGTACATCATCCTCATCAAAGTGGTTGGAGAATTTGTTAAACCACAGGGAATGACCAACCATTAAAAAATACCTTCCATGACTTGAAGGTGGTATTCCATACATATTTCTATTCTATCAGGACCTGGTGATAGCTAGACTTCAGATCAATCTTACTGAAGTATTTGGCCCATGTGAGATGATCAAGGAGGTTGTTGATTCGGGGAATTGGGTACCAGTTTTTGACTATGATTTTATTCAGAGTCCAATAATCAATGCAGAGTCGCCAGATTGCATATTTCTTCTGTACCAACACGATTGGGCTCTCGCAAGGTGACGAGCTGGGACAGATGTTCCCCTTGTGGAGAAGTTCTTGGATCTTCCATTTGATCTCCTTATTCTATAACAAAGAGTGGTGGTAGACTAGCCTATTGGGAAGTGGTGCACTGGGGGTCAAATTGATGGGGTGCTTGACCTGGCAGTGCAGAGGTACATCGGTAGGTGAGGAGAATATATCTGAGTCTTCTTTCACGATCTTATCCACTTGATTTTGCTGTGTGTAGAGGTTGGTCGCAAGGAACTTGGATGTGGTTGTGATCTTTCTCTCATTCTAAGAGAGAATCATGAAGAATACAAACTTCTCCTTTTGAGAGATAACCTTCCTGCATTGTTTGGAAGAGATCAAGGAAATACCAGTTGGTGGGACTACCTCGGTTATCCTGTACAATTTCTTGTTGAATGTAATGATAACACTTCTAGGGATAGAATCATATATGGCATGGCAATTCCATAAATATGGTTGGCCCAAAATAACATTACAAAATTTAAGAGGGGAAACATCACACACTACCTCGTCTTTGAATGGCTTGATGCCATGTGACAGGCGACATTGTTGGCTGACGTGGATTTCGCTTCCTTGGAAAATACATCGAATGGTGTAGGGTTGCAGGTGTGACATTGTCAGCAGGAAGAGTTGCTTGGCAACCTCTACTGATTTGAGGTTATTTTGGCTACCGCTATCAACAATGAATTGAAACAGGGTACGCTTCACCGACATTTGTGAATGAAAAAGGTTCTCGTCTTCCTCTAGCTCGTCTAGTTCACCAAGTTGGAGATTGGTGGTATGAATGGTAGTAATGGGTTCTACATGAATGATATTTCTCCCCCTTTCTAGTTCTAAATTAGAGTCTAAACCCACATCTTATTCAGAGGCTTTCACCTCAGCCACCAGTGACTACTTTGAGAGACAATCAACAGTGTTATGCTAGGGGATCTTATGAAAGTCACACCACTTCCCGGTATCTTTATTTGTCTTTTCGGTGTCCTTCTTTGCTTGCGGTTTGGAAAGATTTTCCTAAGGAGGTCCTTCTTTTCTCTATGCTTTGTTCTATGGGTTGAGGTCACTCTTTCCTAGATTTTTCTATGAGGGGTTAACATGACCAAATTGCCATATCTTTTGTTTGAGCTTCTGCTTGATATTTATAGCATATCGGTAGGCCGCGCTCAAGTATGAGATGTCTAGAAAATCCATTTTGGCCTCAATGTATCTATGCATACTATCTTGATACTTGAGCAACATATGTCACTCATAATATTTGATACCCAACTTGGTGCACAAGGTATGGAATATATTCATGAACTTGGGGACTGCTTGGTCTCTTTCCTGCTGCAGTGTGGTCCATTTTCTGTACAGGTCGTAATAACTTCCAACAGGGTAGTATTGTTACTTAATAACATCCTTGAAGGACTCCCAGGTGACTGTGACTGTAAATAATGAGGGTTCCTCTCTATTGATATTATGATAGTTGCGGTAGGTATTTACCTCCATGTGTAAACTTGAAAAGAACAAAATATTCTTGGAAGCAAGAATAAACCCTAACTAGTTGGTTAATAACCTTAGAAGACTAGTCAACTCAAGAGAATGAATTTTCGTATGTTATTATCCTCCAAGACAAGAAGTTGCCTAAAGGAAATATTATATACTAAAGAATTAGTACCCAGAATGAGAAGTGAGCTCGGGCAGTCTTCCAGAAATACTATAAATATAGGAGGTCAGTCTTCATTCTAGCCAGTATACTCAGAACTGCAGAAGAAACACTTGTGCGCACTGCATTTGGCCAGTTTGTGTGCAAGTTTGGAGGAGAGATGTTGTTTCACCTGCTACATCTAGCAGATTTCAGTTTTGTCTTGGATTATCTCTTGGTTATAGTTTGGACTCTATGATCATCTCTTGTTATTCTTTCTTGGTGCACTATCCTTGGATAAAGGTGGGACACCTTTTTTTGGCTATCTAGTCTAGGGTTTGCTTCCAGAATGATTCTTTGTCAAGGTTAAGGTTCTTGAGGGTGGCTTCAGCCTATGGTTGGGTGACAATAGTGATATTGTCTATGGTTAAATGAGCACATCCATTATATTCTAGAAATTTATGGGCCCACACCTCCTTCATTCAGTCTAACCACTGGAAGGGAGCATAGCCATAAGGATACTAAGCTCGTTGAAGAACTATTGCTAGGGTTTCTAGCAGGAGCAGTTCCTAAAGAATTGTCGCTAGGGTTACTAGTAGGTGTAGTTACAAAAACCATAACCCTCTCATTAAGGCACCTTAAGTGAAGGGATTGACCTAATTTCTATATAAACTAGTGTGCTCTAACCTAGCGCATCTCCTGGTACTCTCAGCAAGATAAGACGTCAAGTTTAAGTTTTTGGTCAAATCTAGGGTTGACCAAGTCAAAGGAGACATGAATTACTCTATGAAGTCAGAAAACAAGTTAGAAGGGGATTCTAACTTCAGAGCATGGAATACAAGGATTGATCTCATCCTTGCCAAGAACAAAGTGTTGGAGATTGTGAAAGGAAAGATTGTGGAACCAGAGTTTGAATAAGGAAAAGAGAAGGAACTACAGAACATTGCAGTTATGGATAAGTTCAAAGACAATGATGTCAATTCCATGAGTATCATAGTGGATTCTATAAATTACCACTTGATACCCTACATCTCCCATCTTTATTCATTTAAAAATATGTATGATTCCCTAACAAACCTCTTCTCAATCATAAAAATTGGACAAGTAATGAGTATGAAGGATGAGCTCCGTGACATGAAGATGAATGATGATGACAACATAAAATCATACTTTGTGAGGATATCTCAATTAAGAGATCAACTAAAAGATATTGAAGATATCATCTCAGAGAATGAACTCATAAATATAGTACTCAATGGTCTTCCCAAGACATGGGATGCAATTGCCGCAAGAATGAACACACGGAAGGAGTATCCTACATTTGAAGAACTTTGGACTTGTTGTGCACAAGAAGAATCAAGGATTAGAGCAAAATACAAACCCCGAAAGAAATATGATTATCAAGCCTTCACAACAAAGTTCAAGAATTTTAGGAATAAAAGGAAGTTTGGCTCAAGGAAGAATCCAAATCAAGAGAAAGATATGTCAAAAATACAATGCTTCAGTTGTCGAAAATATGGTCATTACAATAATCATTGTCCCGAGGTAAATAAAAGGAAGGAAACACCCGAATCATCAGTTGCCGAAGAAATGGAACCTTTAAAGAAGGCCAAGTAGGACAAAACAGGCTTCTTCTTCTAAGACAAGGTAACAATACTCTTCATAGTTCTTGTACATACCATGTTTTCTATACATATCTTGCATATCTATTTCTTACAAGATAATATGTTCAAAGATAAAATACGCTTATGGAAGATCAACAAAATAGGGACTTTCTATCACAATGACTATAAGTCAGGAAATACACATGAAAGGATGAAGTATATCAACAACCCCTGGTTACAATTCATGTGGAATATATTACATAAATAACAACTGCAAGATAAGCCAAAATCAGAATCAATCTTGAAGAAACCTAGAGTAAGTAAAAATAGAAATAAGTCAGCAATCAAGAGGAAATTGGAAAAATATTTGTGACACTTTGCAGAAAGAAATAAGGATGCAGACAAAAGTGTGGACTCTCCTAGATGGAGGGAGTCGATTATATATTTAAAAAATAAGAGCATGCATTCATGCATGAAGCAAGGATGAGGAGAGATATAATTCTAAGTAATATGATCCATTGAAGATGATGAAGTATCTATCCATGGTAGCAACCATGAAAAGAAACACGTGTTCAGTTTGACTTTAGAAGAAGTCTTCTTCAAAAACAAACCTTAAACTATCCCTGGTTGTCCATCCACATCCATGATCCTATGATGAAAGAAATAAGTTGTAATCTTCAGGGCATGGAATCTATAGAAAACTCCATGGACCCAAGAGCTAATGAGAAACACGAGGAAGAACATGAAGATTCCAAGAGAGAAATAAAATTCAGAACAACCAGTCATTGTATCAAGGATCACAAGACTACCAGTCTGATCTGAACTCACTAAAAGAAATCAAGCAGAAATGAAGAACAATGTATGGAAGAATCATGAGTGTAAGCATTGCGATATTCATAAGTAGAAGTTCTCTCGGATGGAGGGAGAATACTATGATGATTGACTGCTCTAGTAAACCAAACATACCTGTACATGATCCATTATATCATTCGCAATATCCATGGGTTGGAGTCTACATCAGATAAATGAAAATACTTCTCTCTACAATAATTGAACAAAAAGAGTATGTAGAGAAACCTCAAGGTTTTGAGGTATACCAAAAAGAAATGCCTATATGCAAATGAAAAATGACAACTTGGTAAAGAACCTTCAATGCACAGAAGAAGCATGGTGAAAAACTTTCTATAACAAAGATATTGTATCATAATGGTTACTCAGAAGGTCAGGATGATGGATTGCTAATCCATGATAAACTCTCATGATGGAAGAATAAGTACCACTTGGATATGTTCCAGTTTGACCCTTGCCACGATGTTATGAGCTCGCAAGAAACAAATATGAATCCAAAAATGATATATTTTATTGATCATAGATGTATGAAGCCTTCACAGAAAACCAATGTTCTATAAATACCGAAGTACATTTGAGATCAAGCATTAAATTCTTTGTGATGAAGTCCAGAAAAGAGAAAGTGGTTCTCCAATATATATCTCCATAGATGAGCAGATAAGAAATCATTTTGGTAAAGCTTAAGTCCAATATGAAAGAGTTTGCGTACTCAAGATGGACCTCGTGGAGATGACTTCCTTATTGAAAAAGGAAGATATGACTCCCAGGTTGGGAGGGAGAACTAATGTGCTATTGAGTTATAGACAATCATTTTTCAGTTCAAAAAATGGTCCAGTATGAGCAGTTCCTTTCCAGTTTAGAAAGTGGTTTGAGATTTCTGATGGACAGTCATTTTCCAGTTTGGAAAATGGTTCAGATCGAATGGTCATTTTCGTAATGAAAATGGTTCAATGGATTGCTGATGTACCATAAACATCGATTCCCCTTATGGTCAACATTGGGAATGGTTTAGGACAATCTCTCTTATTGATGGTCACTCTTAGTAGTGGTAAAGAAGACTGGTCTACCTCGCTAGACAATCATTCTTTCGAAGTTCACAATTGTGACCAGTTTCGAAGAATGGTCTATTTTGGAGGTTTGTGCAGGATAGTCATTTCCTTAGGAAATTGTCAGGACAATCATTCCCTAGGGCAAATTCATTCTCTCTAGGTTTCACTTTGTTTAGTGTTGGAGGAATGGCCCAGATAGGTGAATGGTCCAGGTTCAACAATTAGGGACAGACATTCCCTAGGGAAGACTCATTCTCTCCATGTTTCACATTGTTTAGTTCTGGGGGAGTGGCCCAGATAGGTGAATGGTCCAGGATCAGAAATTGGGACAAATATTCATCCTTGCTTGAAAAGAATAGTCTAGATAGCTCATCATTGATGTTTTACTTTCTAAGGGAAGATGCTTTTCTAGATCTCACATATGTGAGTGGAAGAATGGCCTAGATGATTCAGTTTATATCTTAACAATATTTTTTGTGCACGTTGATATCAGATGATATGATTGTTATGGAGGCTATATGTCTTTAGATAATAGATGTATACTACTGTGGTGGATGTGTTCCACTGGTTGTGACTATATGTCACTGGTCAAGTATTTGTGTGCTACCTAGTGTGGTAGTGTACCACTGGATTGTAGTTATGTACTACTATGGATAGACACAGTTGTGTTCTATTGAATGACATTGTTATGATTTCCTTTAAAACTATCTTTAGTGTTAGAAATGATTATCATCTAGATGGATGATCAATGGACAGAGATTCCCCATATGAAAAATGGTCTAGGACAGTTATTCTTGTAGGACATATGTTTGGATTAGAAGAATGGTTTTTGTGTCACTCTGTGGAGTGAGTGACTTATCCAGTATCATTTCTGATTAATTAGATGGAGTATGGTTTCAAGAGATGATGCAGTTGATGACATTGATAGTGATGATGGTGCTCTTGATCTAATCATGAGATATTCTATATGACTATGTGATGCAGGAGCATTGCCAGCACATCAAGCAAGCCAGTACATCAAGCGGAAACCAGCTAGAAAAGCCAGCACAAATTTTGAAAACACCTTGGTACTGTTGCGCAAACCTTAAATGAATCATTTAAGAGGAGGCACTCTTGTATAGTGTAATGGACCTTGAGCCCTTTAGCTCTCGTCCTTTGGTAGATAGTCGACATTTAATAGATTTAACGCTCGTAGATAGGATTTTAATTTCTAGATTTGATAGCTTTAGGGTCCAAGAGGGAAAACAAATATAGACACCCTCATTGTATTATTGTATCATTAGCTTGAGCATTCAGAAGTAGAAGAGCAGGCAGAGAACTGTATGAAGAACACCCATGTATAGGTATTTGAATTAATAGAGGAAAGCTTTGATTCAAATTCATGGTTTTGTGTTGTTTCTCTGTGTATTGATATTATGCTCATGAATATTTGCTTCCTGTCATACATTTGCTTTTATATGCCATGTATGTGATTCCATGGTTGAATTGAATTCTGAGAGGGTGAGTGAATGAGTTTCAATTGTTTCTCCAATTGAGCCAGAGGATTCCTGCAAGGAGTGCAGCCGAATTTGTCTGCAAGGAGTGCGTTGACAGAAGGGTTCAATTAGAGAAAGATTTTGTTCTCATTCTCGAAAGCGCAGTTAGGCATAGTTCCGTGCAAGGAGTGCGCAGGCCAAGCTAAGCCTCGGAGTTGTGATTCTGAGCAGAAGATCAGAAGACTCCTACTGCAGGTGTGCACAGAGTCGAGGATCTTCAACACTTAAGCGTGTTGAAGATTTTCCGCAAGGAGTGCGTGCAAGGTTTCTTTCTGAAGACTGAAGTTGTAGAAAATCTTGGGAGGAATAGGCCTTCGAATTTACTGAAGGATAAGTGCAGGGAAGCTACTGTGGAAATTCAGAGAGAAGCGTCGCAGGTTGGCGAGTGGTCGAACGAGTCTCGTGGGGAGACACTCCTTCATTTCGTAGAATCACTAAAGGGAGAACGGACGAACGAAATCATTGGAGGAGATTTCAAGAAGTTCCATGGACCGTTGGATCTAGTGGACGTGCAGGGAGGTTACATCCATATCAGAGTTCGAGATCAAAAGGATGGTAAGCTGTTGGATCAATAGTTGGATTCCTGTCAGCCATTAGATTCGGTAGGAGCTGCACTGGGGTTAAACCCTAGCGATTAAAGAAGTCGGGGTTTGGCATTTCAGGAACGCCAGGAATGAAGAAATCACAGTATTAGGAATCGCGATCACGCGATATCCGATAGGGCGATGAAAGGATAGTGACGTGGAAAAGTCAGATCTCACGTGTATCGGGGATCGGTATATCGGGGTTTTCAGTGACGTAAAAGTCATTGCAGGAGAAGTCGCGAAACTCCGAAACGCGACGACCACACAGTCACAACATTTAGTGGAGAACAGGTGTCACTCGTATCGGGTTTCGAGACTTAGAAGGTTCCAAGAATAAGTGCAAAGGAAATCGCAATATCACGATACGCGAATTCCCGATCAAAAAGGGATTGTGGGCCACAAGTATCAAAAGGGAGGACAGGTGTCGTGCCACGTCGGTGTATCGGAATATCGGGAATCGGGGGTCAGCGAGGTAAGTTGATTTCAGTACCATAAGTCCCAAAATCCCGATGGGAGGATTCCCGATAGGGATAGGAAAGTGTTGACAATTACCTATCGGGTTTCGAAGAATCGTGACGCATAAGGCACACGATCACAGAATTCGCGAAATCGCGAATTCCGATTTCCCGACCGCTAAGGGAGATCACTTGGAAGAGTCGCTGTGGGTAAGGAAATTTCTCGATAGGGTATTAGAGGAACCTTGGATTTCTTCGGGCTTTAAGTGGAGGAATATCTCGAGGAGGCGAACGTGCTCTGAGGAGTGTGCACCTGCGTCAAGTGGTATCAGAGAGGGAATATCTCTTTGCTTTCTGTAGAAGAGAAGAGAATTCACCATGCCACCAAGGAGAGAAAGACAGTCACCTAATCGAGAAGACAGAGAGGTGCGGAGAAGAGGCAAACTGGTAGGAAATCCAGAAATGGAGAGACAGATGAGAGATCTCAGAACAAGACTTGAGGAGATGGAGATAGTGCAAAGACGCATAGCTAGTGCACGGGATCTTAGTGATTCCGAGAGTGAGATAGAAGCTGAATGCGAAGAGGAAGAAGTTGCAATCGAGGATGCGGCAAATGAACGCCTAATCAAAGCTATTTCCAGGATGGGTGCGAAGGCAAAAACGAACATCCCAGTTTATGAGGGGAACTTGGATGCAGAAGAATTACTAGATTGGATTAGATCTCTTGACACCTACTTCGACTATGAAGATATCGAAGAGGACAAGAAAGTCAGGCATGCTGTCACACGCCTAAAAGGACATGAAAAATTGTGGTGGGACGAGCTACAAGTTGATAGACGCTGCAAAGGAAAGCAGAAGATAAAGAGTTGGGATCAAATGATTGCAAAGATGAAGGCGAAGTTCATCCTGAGAGACTATCAAATCACTCTGTTCAGAAGGATGCAGAACCTAAGACAGAAGCTGATGACAGTGAAGGAGTATACTGAGGAATTTTACAGGTTGAATATTAGGGCAGGTCATCGCAAGAGCAATGACGAAAAGGTGGCCAAATATCTGAATGGTCTGAGATATGACATTCAGGATGAATTGAGCATGGTGACCATTTGGACTGTGGAGGATGCCTATCAGATGGCTTTGAAAGCTGAAGAGAAGTTGAGCCGTAAGCAAGGACAGCGAGGGTGAGGCAGAAGTCAGCCCAGAGGCAAAGCAGTTGCCCAAGAGAAATTCCAGAAGCCCAAGGAGGAATGGAAGAAACCTCAAGGTAAAGTAGAAAGGGGTGGGACCTCACAGAGAGGACCATATGTTGAACAAATAGGGCAGCATACAGAGAAGAGAGGAGATTATGCTGATGCAAACACTTTTCCTCGTACCAGAGGAAGAGGAAGAGGCCAAGGTGGAGTAATCACGTTCTTCACATGTGAGAAGAATGGGCACAGGTCATTTGAGTGTCTAGAGAAAAAGAAGGACATTGGGGAAGCTCACATCGCCAAAGAACAGAAGCGGGATGATGAGGCCAAAGACACAGAAGGCAGAAGGTCACTGATGATGCATGAAGTTATCTTAACACCCGAGAAGGAGGTGGAGGACTCAACTCAAAGGACCAGACTTTTCAAAACAACTTGCAAGACCAGGGATAGGGTATGCAAGGTTATCATGGACAGCGGTAGCACAGATAATCTCGTTTCAACTGAGATGGTAGAAAAGTT
>JASDQU010244060.1:113766-124615 GCA_032191745.1 Picea mariana | reverse complement strand
TGTTTTCTATACATATCTTGCATATCTATTTCTTACAAGATAAGATATTCAAAGATAAAATAAAATTATGGAAGATCAACGAAATAGGGACTTTCTATCACAATGACTACAAGTCGGGAAATACACATGAAAGGATGAAGTATATCAACAACCCCTGGTTACAATTCATGTGGAATATATTACATAAATAAGAATTGCAAGATAAGCCAAAATCAGAATCAATCTTGAAGAAACCTAGAGTAAGTAAAAACAAAAATAAGTCAGTAGTCAAAAGGAAATTGGAAAAAGATTTGTGACACTTTGCAGAAAGAAATAAGGATGCAGACAAAAGCGTGGACTCTCCTAGATGGAGGGAGTCGATTATATATTTAAAAAATAATAGCATGCATTCATGCATGAAGCAAGGATTAGGAGAGATATAATCCTAAGTAATATGATCCATTGAAGATGATGAAGTATCTATCCATGGTAGCAACCATGAAAAGCAACACATGTTCAGTTTGACTTTAGAAGAAGTCTTCTTCGAAAACAAACCTTAAACTATCCCTGGTTGTCCATCCACATCCATGATCCTATGATGAAAGAAAGAAGTTGAAATCTTCAGGGCATGGAATCTATAGAAAAATCCATGGACCCAAGAGCTAATGAGAAACATGAGGAAGAACATGAAGATTCCAAGAGAGAAATAAAATTAATAACAGCTAGTCATTGTATCAAGGATCACAAGACTACCAGTTTGATCTGAACTCACAAAGAAATCAAGTAGAAATGAAGAACAGTGTACGAAAGACTCATGAATGTAAGAATTGCGAGATCCATAAGTAGAAGTTCTCTAGGATGGAGGGAGAATACTATGATGATTAACTGCTCCAGTAAACCAGACATACCTCTACATGATCCATTATATCGTTCACAATATCCATGGGTTGGATTCTACATCAGATAAATGAAAATATTTCTCTCTAGAATAATTGAACAAAAAGATTATGTACAGAAACCTCGAGGTTTTGAGGTATACCAAAAAGAAACCCCTATATGCAGATGAAAAAAGACAACTTGGTAAATGAACCTTCAACGCACAGAAGAAGCATCGTGAAAAACTTTCTATAACAAAGATATTGTATCATAATGGTTACTCAGAAGGTCAAGATGATAGATTGCTAATCCATGATAAACTCTCATGATGGAAGAATAAGTACCACTTGGATAAGTTCCAGTTTGACCCTTGCCACAATGTTATGAGATCGTAAGAAACAAATATGAATCCAAAAATGATATATTTTATTGATCAAAGCTATATAAAGCCTTCATAGAAAACCAATGTTCTATAAATACCGAAGTACATTTGAGATCAAGCGTCAAATTCTCTGTGATGAAGTCCAGAAAAGGGAAATTAGTTCTCCAATATATATCTCCACAGATGAGCAGATAATAAATCATTTTGGTAAAGCTTAAGTCCAAGACGAAAGAGTTTGCGTACTTAATATGGACCTCGTGGAGACGACTTCCTTATTGAAAAAGGAAGATACGACTCCCAGGTTGGGAGGAAGAACTAATGTATTATTGAGTTATAGACAATCATTTTTCAGTTCGAAAAATGGTCCAGTATGAGCAGTTCCTTTCCAGTTCAAAAAGTGGTTTGAAATTTTTGATGGACGGGCATTTTCTAGTTTGGAAAATGGTCCAGATCGAATGGTCATTTTCGTAATGAAAATGGTTCGATGGATTGTTGATGTACCATACACATCGATTCCCCTTATGGTCAACATTGGGAATGGTTTAGGACAATCTCTCTTATTGATGGTCACTCTTAGTAGTGGTAAAGAAGATCGGTCTGCCTCGCTAGACAATCATTCTTTCAAAGCTCACAATTGTGACCAGTTTCGAAGAATGGTCCATTTTGGAGGTTTGTGCAGGACAGTCATTTCCTTAGGAAATGGTCAAGATAGTCATTCTCTAGGGAAGATTCATTCTCTCTAGGTTTCACTTTGTTTAGTGTCGGAGGAATGATCCATATAGGTGAATGGTCCAGGTTCAACAATTAGAGACAGACATTCCCTAAGGAAGACTCATTCTCTCCATGTTTCACATTGTTTAGTTCTGGAGGAGTGGCCCGGATATGTGAATGGTCCAGGATCAAAAATTGGGACAATTATTCTTCCTTGCTTGAAAATAATAGTCTATATATCTCATCATTGATGTTTTACTTTTTGAGGGAAGATGCTTTTTCAGATCTCACATATGTAAGTGGAAGAATGGCCCAGATGATTCAGTTTATATCTTATCAATGTTTTTTGTGCAGGTTGATATCAGATGATATGATTGTTATGGATACTGTATGTCTTCAGACAGTAGATGTATACTACTATGGTGGATGTGTTCCACTGATTTTGACTATATTTCACAGGTCAAGTATGTGTGTGCTACCTGGTGTGGCAGTGTACCACTAGATTGTAGTTGTGTACTACTATGGATAGACACAATTGTGTTCTATTGAATGACATTGTTATGATTTCCTTTAAAACTATATGTAGTGTTGGAAATGATTATCATCTAGATGGATGATCAATGGACAAAGATTCCCCATATGAAAAATGGTCCAGGACAGTTATTCTTGTAGGACATATGTTTGGATTAGAAGAAAGGTTTTTGTTTCACTCTGTGGAGTGAGTGACTTATCCAGTATCATTTCTGATTAATTAGATGGAGTATGGTTTCAAGAGATGATGCATTTGATGACATTGATAGTGATGATGGTGCTCTTGATCTAATCATGAGATAGTCTATATGACTATGTTGATTCTACCGAGTGAATGTTATCTTTGTTCTCAAGACCACTACCTTCAATACCTCCCTAGCTAGGAGGGAGTGTTGATATTATGGTAGTTGCGGGAGGTATTTACCTCCAAGTGTAAACCTGATGAGAATAGAATATTCAAGGAAGCAAGAAGAAACCCTAACTAGTTTGATAATAACCCTAGAAGACAAGTCGGCTCAAGAGAATGACTTGTATTAGGTTATTAGCCTCCAAGAGAAGAAGTCGGCTAAAATAAATATTATATACTAAAGAATTAGTACCCAGAATAAGAAGTCGGCCCAAGCAGTCTGCCAGAAATACTATAAATATAGGAGGCCAATCTTCATTCTGGACAATATTCTCAGAACTGCAGAAGCAACACTTGTGCACACTGCAGTTAGCTAGTTTGTGAGCAATTTTGGAGGAGAGTTGTTGTTGCAACTGCTGCAACTAGAAGATTTCATTTTTGGCTTAGATTATCTCTTGGTTATGGTCTGGAATCTCTGATCAACTCTTTTTATTCTTGCTTGGTGCGTTATCCTTGGAGAAAGGTGTGCCACCGTTGTTTGGCTATCCAGTCTAGAGTTTGCTTCTAGAATGATTCTCTATCAAGGTTGAGGTGCTCAGGTGTGGCTTCGGCCTATGGTTGGGTAAAAATAATAATATTTTCTATGGTTAAATGAGAGCATCCATTATATTCTAACACTATGTTTCCTTCTGCTCAAAGAATTTTTTCAACCAATCTTTGACATGGGGAATGGATTTGAGGATCGCAAAAGTAATGTTTTCTCTATTCGAGAAGTTATGGACAAAGAAATACCCTTCTAGCAGATTCAACCATTTCTCTATAGAATCGACGTCTATATGACTGTCAAATATAGGAATATCGAAGTTTATTTTTACCTTGAAGGGGGCGACGCCTTCGTTTGACGAAGATGCGTCACTTGTTGGTATCCACCGAAGGATTTGCAAAATCTATACATCATCTTGTTCCTCTATTGCGTGAGGGATTCCTCAAGAAACATTTTGAACATATATCCTATCTCATCGTCTTTCTTTTCTCCCGCCATGAGAGGTTGTTTGGACATGCAATATATTTTTTTCTCAAGAGAAACAAGCTCGAGACTCAATTCTTTGTACCCTGACCTTGTTGGGGACATGCATTAAGAATGACAAGGAGCATACTGCTATGATACCACTGATCCATATTTATGAGAAGAATGAAATGAATACAAATTATTATCAAAAGATTGTTAACAAAGAATATAAAGTATAGAGTAAAACTGGTTTCTATTCAATAATGAAATAAGTTGAAACTGTAAAATGCAACAAAAAACAAGCTTGCTAGAATGGTGGTGGCTTATCTCTAAGAAGAGATGTGAAGAATGCACTCATTTTCAAGAAGAAGATCAAAATGAGGCTCTTAAGGAATTTTTACAATAAACAGGAATGTCAAAAACCCTAGACATCCAAAAAACTAATACTAGGAGATGAAGCACCAAAAGTCTTGTGGGCCTCATTTGGGTAAGTTAACACATCAACTTGCTAGTGTCGTAACTTTTGCATACGATATTCGTTTTAGGCGCACGATATCCCGTTGCAAAGTTTTATTAGAGGAATACACATATTTACATTAGAATCTACATTTGTCTACAATTTTTAAATGAAATCCCTAAAAATGTTTTTTAGGGCCTCAAAACGACCTCGGAAGTCACGGACCCAAAAACTAGGAAAAAACTGCCAAACTAGAAAATTACCAAAATGAGCCTATTGGAATAGGTGGTAGGCCACCAACATCCATATGGATCATTTTGGCTAATATCAAGTGTAGTATATGTGCATTATTGTATCATTGGAAAAATATTTGAAATTTAAAATTTCTTAAAAAAAAAGTTGATTCGTTAAACAATTGGCCTATAATTGTTGGTTGAAAGAATATCTCGTTTCACCACATACAAGGGATGTGTTACATGAAAACAATATGAGGAAAAACCAAAACATATATCTCCAATGAAACATAGAATTGTTAAATAAGTTCAAATAATAGCATAAATAAGTTAAAATTTTCATCAATACATTTATGCAACAAAAACCATGGTTTGTTAGACCCGTCAATGTTCGTGATACTTGTTGTTGTCATTATCATGTGGAATTTGAGTTATATTATGAAAAATTTATTGATATTGGTAAAACATTATGGCTAATTTCACCTCCTCCTTCCACATTCCGTGCTTTTATATCTGAAATTCTATGTGAAAGAGAAGGTGATGAATTATTTTACCAAAAAAATTGTGTTGGTGGAAAGMAATGTGATCTTTGTGKAAATATAAGTTTGTTTMACTAAAAGTATCATATTGATATGAATGAKCAATCATTTTTTAATATAATAGTCAATTGGAAGAGATATGAATATATCAACAACACGACTCAACATTTTTCAAATGTTATTTCCAAAAGGATTGATTTGATAGTAGATAAAATCTGTGTCATAGATTTTTTGAAGAAGTTTGAGGAAGAAATTTATAAATACACTAAGCATTCAAATAGAGCTTGATGGAAAGACCTAAAATTCAAATAATCACGTGAAGTGTTTCCAACAAGGAAAATTTTGTCTGTAGTTGATTTTGCAGAGAATTACAGATTCGCTGCACAAAAATAAATACAAAGTGAATATTATCATTCTGATCAAGCCACTATATTTTTCCACATTCTAGGAAAACATGCTCAATGACGTATTTATAATATACAAAGCACCAATTACAATCAACATGTTATTAAATAATATCACTTTTATATAAGTGATGATTGAGCACATGACACACATTATGTACAACATTGTTTTGATAAATTTTATGATTCATTGAAAGAACAGGTGATCAAATTCAATCGACATTGGATATGGTTAGATGGGCGTGTGAGTCAGTTCCAATCTTCATGATAATTCTATTGGTTGTATCGTCTTAATAAAGAATCAAACATTACACATTGTTGGAATTTTTTTGAGACTAGTCATGGCAAAGTAGAGCATGATGGTGTAGGGGCATGTCTAAAACGATCACTTCACAGGTATCAGATGAACACTCATGCCGATCGATTTGAATCCACTGACCAAGTTGTTGAATGGTGCAAAATGGTGCTAGGACATGAAAATAATTCATCAAGGGATGTGCACAAGTGTGTCTATATATACATGTTACACATCTACACAAGATATTTATATTCACGTGTTCAAATTTATATTCAATATTCAATCATTTTCTTGAGAGATTTCAAGTTAACAAGTTCTTTTCTTGTGTGGGTTTTTTTGGTATGTTGGAAGCCAAGATGTAAATAGATCAATACCATATGAAGCTGGTACAATATATGGGACACGAAAAATGCATTTAATTAAAAAAATACGCTATCAAAATGTGTTTGCATTTGATAGAAGAAATGAGTGTTGTTTTTGTTCAATTTGTATAGAGGACAAAGAATCCATAGAGATTTGTGAAAACGAAAATGCAGAATATGTTAAATCTTGGAGAGATATCGAACTTAATATAAAAGGGAAAATGGCACTTGCAAGCTAAGAAACCCATCAAACTGATACTCATGCTCACTTTCAATACTACCAGTCAGATGTCATAAGTTGTCAATATAGTTATTTGGCATGTGCAACATGCATACAGTTAATAGAATTTCAATCAAAAAAGAAAAAAAAAAGTTAGAAAATGGAAAATGTCCAAAGCCGATCATGAACGAATAATTGAAGATGGCATACCATTACAATTTGTTTAAAAAAGTGACATGTACATTCCAAATTTTTATATTTTGCATTGAAAGTACACGTATTTATGAGTATCTAGGATTCTACAATCATTTCCATTTTAGTTTACTTTCATGGTCCATTCAATTAAGAAAATTTATATTTTTTATGAATTATAAAGTTTACCAATCCTTATTTACAATTTCAGGGAAGAACCTATAAATTGTATCTAGGGAACCTAAAATGACCTAAACTTTGGATGATTATACATTAATCCTACAAATTATCCAGATCGTATAAACAGATCTCTTAATGCATGTAAACAATTTACTACATATAGGATTTGCATTCATTATTTGTAGTGATTGTTCAATGCTTTTTCATATGAAGCAGATAACTTCATATCAAAACTAGGACCCATTTCCATGTCATTCTAAGGGACTATTGATGGCTTAGAAAAAAATTAAAGACATCTTAAAAATTATGATTAACATCCTAATTAAATAATTCAAGGTAATACATATGATTAACATGCTAATTACAAATTTTAAAGACATCTTAAAAAGTATCAATTTTAAATATGAAATTGTGAATTTCGATTCCAAAAATGTTGATAATATATTAAATTGTTAAATTTGTGCATTTAGATTTCAATATCTTGAAGAAAATTGAAAACAAAATTGAAATTATGAGCTACTTGAAAAATGTGTAAGATGAAACTAACACTACTTATATTCTACACATTAAACATAGTTTTCATTAAGTTTGATTGAAAAAACTTAAGTTGAAAACGAATTTGATTTTGTGACCTCATAACAAAAAATAGAAAATAACAGATCATCTACTAAGGCTTGGTTTGATGCATTGAGATTTTCATTTTTTTAATTGAATTTGAAGTATATTCAAAATTCAAGGTAGTGTATGATTAACATCCTAATTAAAAATTAATAGCACTAGTGAATACTTCCGTTAATAGTAGGTGTCATATTAATTGCATTAGTGAATACTTCCAATGTGCAAAGGATTGATAATTTCCATCAACCATTTTCTACCCTTTTTGATACATAAACAATTTATATCAATATAAATTTTAATGAAAATCACTTACTTATATTAAAGTATATTTTAATTTTACAAAATAGGTTCCAATCATGTTTTAATTACAATTTTTATTTCAAAGTACATATTTTTATTTAACATTTTCTTGAATAAATATATTGAAAGCTCGAAAAGAAACCAAAGACTGACATAACCAGTTTAGTGTTGGAATGTCATAGCGAATACTTCCATTAATGGTAGGTTTCATATTAATGGCATTAGTGAATACCTCCAATGTGAAAGGGATTGATAATTTCCATCAACCATTTTCTACCCTTTTCGATACATAAACAATTTATATCAATATAATTTTTAATGAAAATCTCTTACTTATATTAAAGTATATTTTAATTTTACACATTAAAATAGGTTCTAAATTATGTTTTTATTTCAATTTTTATTTCACATTTTCTTGAATAAATATAATGAAAGTTGAAAAAGAAACCAAAGACTAACATAACATTTTTAGTGTTGGACTGCCATTTCATTGTGAATTTTCAATAACCAAACCAAGGATGAACATAACCATTTTAGTTTTGTACTGCCATTTCATTGTGAATTTTCAATTTTGAGTTCATATTTTTTACTAAATTTTGGATTGATAGGAGTCTACACCCTGTCAAAATAAAGGAAGGGACTAGATTCATGCAATGATCAATATTCTTAAATTTACAATTTCCATTGTTAAAGTCAATTGGTTACAACTTGAATGGAATGGAATAAAACCCATATCACCAAATGAAAACTGGCTTTTACCTCGGTAGCTTAATAATATTTTTTCATCACCTCGATAGTTTAATAATATTTTTTCATCACCTTGGTAGTTTAATAATACTTTTTTATCACCTCGGTAGTTTAATAATATTGTCACCTCAGTAGTTTAATAATATTTTTTCGTCACCTCTTTCTATTTTTCTAGTGTGACGTGCCCTTCAGGACGCACTACGTGCTCCAAGGGTGCCACTTTCCTCCTGAATGACTTTGGTAGACGTGAAACCCCTGGAGTCAATACTCCACCATGTGATCTTGTGGGAGACTAAGGGCCTCCAAGGAATAAGGCCCCCGCCTTATTGTGCGCCCTTTAGAATCATCATGAGTGACTATCACAGTCTTCCCTCATGACATCATGGGTCTTCTCGAACTAGGTAATCGTTAAACTATAGCTCGAGAAACAGCGAGAGTGCTAGTAGGCTATGGAAGGGCTACTTCCACACCTCTCCCTCAAGTCTCTGGTTGTCGTGTGTGACCCCTATACTCCACATGTGAGTTTGGTTGGCAAGCTATTGTCAACTTGCATCCATCAACGAATCATGTTAGAAGTAATATTCAATCATCATAACATCTAATCATATGTACATATGTCACATCAACAAAACTCAAATCCAATATCCCACTTCATAACTCAATCTGAAGTCCACGGGGTTTCGTTGATGCTTTGAATCCTCGAGGTCCAAAGTTTTGGAAACTCAGGAGAACCTAGTCAATAGCACCTGTCTATGTAAATACAACCAAATAACATATCATCATATCCATAATATCTCATAATCATAATCCAAATGATCAATAGATACAATAACCCAGATCACTTGCAAGCAAGTGTTATCAAGGAATAAGTTCTCTCAGTGCACGCAAGAGCAGGATCTTACAATAAATTTTAATGATAATCGTTTACTTATATTAAAGTATATTTTAATTTTACACATTAAAATAGGTTGTAATTCATGTTTTTATTTCAATTTTTATTTCACATTTTCTTGAATAAATATATTGAAAGCTTGAAAAGAAACGAAAGAATAACATAACCAGTTTAGTGTTGGACAATCATTTCATTAAGATTTTTAAATAAAGAAATCAAGGATGAACATAACCATTTTAGTTTTGTATTGTCATTTCATTGTGAATTTTCAATTTTGAGTTCACATTTTTAACCAAATTTTAGATTCATAGGAGTCTATGCCCTATCAAAATAAAGGAAGGGCCTAGATTGATGCAATTATCAATATGCATAAATTTACAATTTCCAATGTTAAAGTCAATTGATTATCACTTGAATGGAATGGAATAAAACCCATATCACCCAATGAAAACTCGATTTTACCTTGGTAGTTTAATAATATTTTTTCATCACCATGGACTTAGACTTTATTTTTATGTTTTCACTCTCTCATAAGAAGCTCACATATATTTTTAATATACAATATTGTTTGTTTTATTTCCATTCTAATATTATTAATTAGAGGAAATTGAGAAGTTTGAAACCTAACTTGAGCAACCCTCTAGTCCTCAACCCTCATCTATGAGTGTCATTTTGGGTAAGGGGCTTTAAAGTGGGAAACTATAAAATTTGATGATTTGTTTGACTATTTTCAACCATATTTCCAAATTAAACAAAATTTAAATTATAAGTTAGAAACTATAATTTGATAACTACCTAGATCTCCCATAACTATAAAATCAACTCCATTGTATACATAATCATCTCTACTTCACATAGTACAATGATATTTATAAATAAAATGAAGTAAAACATTTTTAATTTCAACACAGTATTATAAAACATAAATTAATTTTGTTTTTTTTGTAAATAAAGTAGGATCCTTATATGAATAACTTCTTATCTTTATACAATGCTACCTATTAGCCACCTGTTCTACCACAAAAGGGAAACCATAGCCGTTGGCTTTCAACAAAAGATTATCCATTCACAATCATAAAAATTGAAATTATAAAATCATAAAAAATGAAATTATAAGCTCCCCATAAAACATAAATTATCCTTTCCCCATCATAAAAATTCAAATTATAAGCTATTGACTATTTATTAATGAATAAACAATATATTTCACCATCATAAACAATATAAGAGAAGTGAAAGATGAAACAATAAGCAATATATTCCACCATCATAAACAATATAAGAGAAATCATGAAAGTTTGAATAGTTACATTGCCAAATACATATGCTCCACATCCATTTTAGGACGATAACAAAAAATCAGACATTTAACTCTAAAATTTTGGACTCTAAGCCATTGCTTTAAAATAGATCACTTCATACCTGCAAAAGAAAACATTTGTCCAATTAAAAATTTAAAAATTTACAATAAAATATATCTACAAATTTAAAATAAAATGTACAAATGTACCATTTTAGATAAATAAAACAAGTTGTGATTAAAGAAAAAATGACATACATATGAAAAGAGTTA
>JASDQU010244060.1:93246-113644 GCA_032191745.1 Picea mariana | reverse complement strand
AAAAAAAAAAAAAAAAAAAAAATAACACTTATCAGCATATGTGCTTTAACTAAATATTAAATAAACAATAAGAAATAATAACATACCCAATCAGAGTTCCACAGATTTAAAATTATCACTCTCTCTTTATTACACTCTTTTGACACTTTTTTTAAACCAAACTTTCATCACAAAGTTCCAAAACCTCCAAAATAGTTACTCTCCACATTAAGCATACATGATCTAAACAATGTAAAATCTTATCTAAAATCTTAGAAGTTTTTAAAGAGAAGAATTGTGTTCTTGGTAACCAATTTTTGTGTTCATAGTTAGATAATACTCTGAAAATAAATATAGTTGTGTATGAAGAAAGTTTACAAATTTTCATATTAATTCATTATTCCAATAAAATATTTATCTCCTTGTGGATAAAGTCTTAGATCTTTTAGGTGAAATTCTCATGCCCGGTGACCTTATTTACTCAGCAGTAAAATACTTATCTCCTCAGCAGTAAAATATTTCTCTCCTCTTATGAAGTGGAATAGATGTTCTCATATAACCAAATTCCCTTAAATACACTTTCAAATTAAATGACTCATAAATCTCCGTATTAAGCCATTTTTCCACGAAATTACTTATATCTATGAAAGTTCACAAATCTCCATTTTAAAAACCATTCTTCCAGAAAATACTTATCTCCTCTTTCTGCGGTGGAATAGATGTTCTCATATAATATTTCATGTACATGAAGAAAAAAACAAATCTGCACATATATTAAGTCATTCTTCAAAAACCATTTAAATCGTTCATCTTTGGGATGTATTCATATTACATATAATCAAATTCTCCTTGAAATTTGTATTCTTCATAGTCTAAACATAAGTAAGATCACGCACGTACATAACTTATCTGTAAATCTACCTGAATGCTTTGATTTTTTGGTTAGTAACCAATTTAGTTAATAGTTTGAAAATACCCTCAAAAGAAGGAATTCACTTCGTTGTATGCATAAAACACAAATGTCCATACTACGCCATTCTTGGACAAGAAGGCAGGGAATGCAATCGAATAAATTTTAGAAACTTCCACTTTTCTGATGTGGGATAGAGTCTATTCTCAAATAATCAAATGTTCAAGTTCAAAATTAGGACTTCATCATCATCTAAACATAAATAAAACCGAATGTACCATTTTAGAAAATGATAATCTTACATAGGGGTTCTATATATTTTAAAATAATCGATGAAAGCATTGAAAATCTATATAGACACTAGTTTAGTAACCCACTAAGTGTTGAATAGGAAAGACTAAACTAAAAATTTGAAAAGAGTAAAAAACATAATAGTTTTCAACAAAAAAAAGCTTAAACATTTTTATATAAAATCCCAACATAAAAGAAAATTAAAACTCACTAATGTGCAATGAACATACATTTATGAATCATCATCAATAGACACATCGTTTCTAGGTATGAATGCATCCTCCTCAATCCCAATCTCCAACACTCTCTTCTCCACATTTTTTTCAAGCATACTCTCAGACACTCTCTTCTCCACATTTCCCCATATAACACATTTAAAATTTGAAAATTTGAAAATTAAATTTAAATGATTTTAACATATTAAATTGTAATTTTAAATTTTGAAACATGTAATGCCTATGATGTTCCAATCTTAATATCAATAAATTATATCCACTATACCATAAGATTCAATAAATTAAATATTGTTTAAGACATTCTTCTTTTAAATTGATAATTTAAATAACAATTTGCAATTTTAATATATAACTAAATTTGTTTTCAACATGCAATGATACCTGTGAACTTCYACCCTCTTCAAAMTCTACCAATGAGAATTGAGASAATCCTTTTGAAGTAGTAGGAGATGGAATAAGGATCTGTGAACAACAAAACTAAGAACTAAATCTAGGATTCAATGTATTCATATTTATACAAAATCATAAATTCCATATTATTGATGTTATTGAAAAGATTGGATATTTGAAAACTAAAGTGTTCATATGTGGATATTAGAAAACACATACTTGATTCAACCCATCCAAATTTAAACTTGTGGAATCAAGTCCCCTATTTACTGGATATTCATTTAACATATATCCAAACTTCAATTAATGACAATAACAACTCAATTATTTCTATAGATACATTAATATGTATCTAGATATAGAACTAGAAGTAAACTATCCTCAAATGCGTAAAACAATTACTAACTATAACACATACCAACTTGATTTATAAACAAAAATGACTCAATAATTGGATTTCGCTCTCTGACGATTCAAACCAACATCAACACCATCAGAAAACGATTCCAAATTTTCCCCGATTGCATTCTTATCCTCTTTGCCAACCTCTCATAAATCTCACAACTCTGAATGTGAGACAAATTCCCCTGTTGGGCGAGTTACTAAAGGTCATGGAGGCCTATGAAATGTTGCATTTTGATATGCCCCTTTCCGATCATATGTCCGTCCTTTACCAGCCCCATAATAATCAAATGATAGGCTAGTATAATTAGGGTGCATGTCCATGAAAAAATCTGCATAAACGTGTCTGGAAAAGTAATGTGGAACCTCATCATTCTACGAAAATTTCTCATATGCTGTCAAAAATATATTATAAAGATGTCATGCTATGTTGAGGTGCTTAAAATATTGCACCTTCAACATCTTTCACTTTGGCTGATATTTGAAATTGAACATATAAATTGTGTTTTCTTTTGAAACTTTATTTTTTACTACGTCCCATTTATCAGGGCCCATCACCTCCGACTTTTGTCTCCTCATCAAATCGATAAAAATGTTATTTGTTGGCCCCATATTTTTATATGCATCCATAAAGTTTTGCAATGAATTAAAAACAATATACAAGTTTTTTTTACTCTCCCGAGAGAGATCCAATCTCCTTAAATCATTTTCCAACCTGCTTTTAACACATGAGCATCACTCAAGGGTGATTGTTTCAGTAATCCCTTCCCAGAGAAGCTCATCACCAACATCTGAAGGATAAGTGGACGTAGGCTTGTAATCTTCTATTTCTTGATAACGCCTCCTGAATCCACCTTCACTCTCTTCACTAATATTAGAATATTCATGAAACCCACTTTCTCTTTCATTAACTTCCTTCACATTAAACTCATTGTCTACACATACACATTTGAAAGTAATTAAAACATTTAACAACATAATTTAACATAAGAAAAATTAAAAAAACTTATATACAATATATATATATATATATATATATATATATATATATATATATATATATAACATAAACATAAATACACAAAAATACAAAATCAATGAAAATTACCAAAAGAATTTATTGTCTTGATGTATTCCCTACATTCTCAGGTATAGGAGTATCCATGTGCAATGTATCTAAGAAGGATGCATCCATAGCAGTTGTTTGAGAACATTCTAGGGACGATATATTCACATACTCGTTTGATAATCTCCTCCTCTGACTATATTGTTGTTGATCACTCAGAGTCTCAGTCGAAGAAGGGGTTCATCTTCTTCTTTCTTGGGATAGCCTATAGCATTTGCGAGAAATGTTTAGAGACTCTTGTTTCCACATCTCACCTCAATATCTTTCCTTTGAAAATTCATGAATATGAAAGTTCATAGTTTATAGAAACATTAAATGAAAATATTGAATTTATAACACAAGCATTTAATCATTTATGACAACTTCAAAGCATCATAGACATATATTGAAAAAACTAGAGCAACTATATTTTTTTATAATCACTGACAAAACATTTACTTAAAACTAAAACAAGAAACAATATTACATGATATGTTGTTGCTATCCTCTTATATATATGCTCAGAAAAAGATTCAAGGGATCATTGATAAAACCCTCAGGGTAGATCTCATCATGACACATGGAAAAAATTGCCAAGAAGAACTTTTAGGGTAAAATATCAATAGACTTACCAGCAACATACACAGGTGGCACCAATAATATAAGAGAACGGAAACATACACAAGGTGGCATTAGAAAGGATATAAATAGGGTGACACTAGAAAAAAAATGAGGAGGAAAACACCAAGAAGTAGAACCAGAATACCCAAACAATAACCAAGAAGAGATCTCTAGCAGGATGGAAAAGACCAAGAAGAACTATCCTAGAGTGGTTGTAGCCACACAATTAAGTAATTAAATAATTTAAACAACTAATATTTTATAACACAAAATATTTATTGTTAAATCATAAAAATCAACAAAAAAAAACAAGTCAAGAGAAGGGATCCAAAGTACAAGGAGAGACCTGAATTTGATCCCATCCTTGTACATGGACAAAGTCGTTTTGATGGAAACATGCATCCTCTAGGGGGAAACTTGAGACTGGAAAAGAACAATCCTAATAAAGGGGCTCCAACTTTTCAACCATGACTGGGGTTGGTTTTCCTATAGTTATTAGGTGAATCTGCTTGTGCAAATTTGTGAAATATAAAATGAAAATATTTAGGACTGAAACTTCTGCATCTATGAGAGAGGAATCACAACTAATGAGAGAGAGAGGTGTTATATTTGTAATGGAAACTATGTTGCATTTATAATGGTTCATTTGATGAATTTATTACTGAATATTGGTTGCTTTTATCATAGGAATTTACTGCATTTAGGTGTTTCATTTATAATGAGGCATTTGATTCATTTATTAGTGAATATTGATTTGTTTTATCATAGGAATTTACTGCATTTAGGTACTGTAATTATAGAGGGAAGTGAGAAAAGTGTGAATATGATGGAAATAATGGCACCCATAAGCTCTATTTAAATTTTATAATAGTCTAAATGCCTAGTTTTCAAGGTTTAGCTAGAAAAAAATGTAGGGCAGATGCCAACATTGACGAAGGTTGGTTTTAGGCACTAATTGAACTGTCATTTTCAGTGAATATTATAGCTTGCTATATAGGAAAAGTACACATGTTATTAATGTATACTATAGTTGTTATTAATGTAATATCCAACTGCTATTAAAGTCTAGTATGGATGTTATTTAGTTTATAAATCTGTTGTTCTTTAATCTAAATGTTTAGTATGGTTATGTCTATCATTTAATGAGTGATATAGATGCCATTTAATTACCAATACGATTTTCCTTATTGTTTTAAATTCTCTCTCTTTTTGTACTCATTCTTATGTGGTTTTATGACAACTATTCATTTCATAGAAAAAACACAATTTGGTAAACCAAAATCCCAAAGTTGACTTGCATTAATTGCATGCAGCTATATTTATATGAAGGATCCTTAAACTGGTGTTACAAGGGAGGGACATAAACTTCCTAAACACATACTAAGCTATAACTATTATGTATATTTTGAGTAGTTGGTGGGAACTGCACCCTCTAAATCTTATTTTGAATTTCATTAGGGCTCTTGAGAGTCATTCTCAATTTTAATCATGTGAATATCATGCATCTCAGAGAAATTCGGGTCTATGCCTATATATGGATAGGGTTGAATACGACCTCGTCAACCTTCTAAACTAGTAAAACTAACAATATTATAATTTTGAACTATAAATTACCTGGACCACGCGCCTACATGGTCGAACATGACCTTGTCCATGTACAAGGACAAGCCCAAATTTGGGTTTGTCTCTATACATGGACATGGTTGAATATGATCCTATCCATGTACAGGGACATACCCAAATTTGAGCCTGTCCCTCTACATGGATAGGGTCATATTCGACCCTCTCATCCCATCCGATAAGCATATGATACCTCTACTTGTCTGTGTCTAATACGGTATAGGTGTTGTTGTTTTTGTTGGTTGATTGGTTGGTTGGCTACTTGTTTGTATTTATTTTCTATTTGCATGACTAACACTAACAATTTAATACTAACACTAACTATTTAAATCATAAAATTTAAAATTATTCTGAACTGAACGCCTGCAACACCAATGTCCTCTTTCCCTTAGCACCAACATAGACCGGAATATGGCCCTATCCATAGACAAGAACATGCCTGAATTCGGGCCCGTCTTTGTACATGGACAGGGCCATATTCAGCCATTTCCATGTATAGGGACAAGCCCAAATTTAGGCATGTCCCTGTACATGGACGTGGCCATATTTGGCCCTATCCATGTATAGGGACATGCCTGAATTCGAGCCTACCATGTATATGGACAGGGTCGAATTCGTCCTTAGCATTCCATCCGATAAGCATATGATACCTCTACGTGTCTGTGTCTGATGTGGTCTAGGTGTTGTTGTGTCTGTGTTTTTACTCTATTTTGTTTGCATCCTATTGTGTTCATAAATTATGAATTTATAGAAGGTATTGTCTCCATCCTATATTGTTCATATTGTGGAAAATCAAGTTTGGTTTGTACATGGATGTAACCTCCCAAATATATAGGAAAGGATTACATTTATATATTTTTCATTCAAATGAATTTATTTTGAAGATAAAGTAACATATTAAAATGGGACAGTATTATTGTTTAGAGTACATGGATGTCACCTCTTAAAAATATATGGCGCACGATTGCATTCATATAAACTGATTAACATATAAACTAAATTTTATAAAAAATAAGAATAAACTATGCCCTTTGGTAAACATATATATAATGAATACCAAAACTAAAACTCTATTTGAGATTAAACTGATTAAAATATAAAATGATTTTTATAAAAAATAACACTATACTCTGTTGGTGCGTAAACATATATAAAATTAATGCCAAAACCAAAAAGCTATTTGGGATTTAATTGATTAAAATATAAACTGATTACACTATGACTGTGACGTAACAATATTTACTCTTTCGAGGTATGATTATGGTAATGTAAGGTATCATTCAGGCATGTTTCTGTACATCGACATGGCCATATTTGGCCCTGTCCATGTACAGGGACAAGCCCAAATTAAGGCATTGTTGGAAGCCATATTAATCTCTATCTTTTCACAAGCTACCTACACAAAGTTGTTTAAACCCTCATTAATCGTCGCAACTGTTTAAATGATATCATTATTCTTCTCTTTTTGCATACCTTCTTTTTCGTTTTCATTTTCACAACTACAAATGTGAAAACCTACAATTGGAATTCATGTTGATTACATCAAAATGATCATTTGGTTTATCATGAACCTCTTTGTTTATGTGGTTATAACTCCTTGACCTCAAACACACCACTGGTCACATATTTATCAAAACACCAAACATTTATGTATTTGATTATTGTTAATATGGTGTTGATTTACAAAATCTTCGACGCAATGTTTTAATTGACACATTAATTTTTGGGTCAAATCGTGGTTATGTGATAGTTCATTTGACATGTTGATTAAAATTCTTTTGGATATGTATTGTTATGATTTGAATGTATCATTACACAAAGGCGTCATTCCAAGTACAGCCCGATATGATGTTTTTGCATAGGCCTCGATTTACAACACTATCCTTGCACACATAGCATTAATGCTCTGCCCTTGCATTTTGAGTTTCCTTAGCATTGTGTTGGGGAAGCTTCGGGACAATGGTTTTGTGTCTATCCTGTCAAACCCTATCGCTGAATACCCTGTTGATTTTTGCTGCTAGCTATGGCTCCTGTAGTGAGAATCGAACCCAACGGTGTCCAAACTTTGTTGTTGTTTGATAATGCCCAAGAGGACTTAGAGAGGAATGGTTGGTGGGTCTTTGTTGAGAAGTTCGAGGGTTTCAAACTGGCAGTTGCTCAACAATTCGCGCTAACGTTCGATGGTTGCAGATCCAAAATTGGGGACGTCCAGCTCGAATTGAACGAAGATTTCATTAGCTCAGGCACTGGTCTGCCAACAGAGGGACAAAAATGCCTTAAAAATTCAAGGGTTAACGAAGTACCCTGGCCATTGTTGTTTACCTCAAGGAAGATTAATAGTTGCGACAAAGGTATGCATGTTACATCTTTGAAACCTAGATGGCACGATTTATTGGCTATTATCAAACAGTTCATTATATGTGAGGGTAGATACGGTCTAGTTTTCCTATACCACTTGTGGTTGCTCATGAGTTTCATTGATTTTCCCTTAAACATGCCATATTTTCTCCTTCAGATTTTATATAAAATGGATAAGACCTTCAAAAGGGAGAAATCCGACTCCAGCCTCTTCCACCACTATTTAATTAAAATTATTATGGTTCATCAGTTGAAGTTGAATGGCGATTGTTGGGATGCTTTCTTGTTAAGGAATGGTTTTCCCAGTCCTGAAATAGGACTAATTGACAAATCTGTTGTTACAGAAACCCTTGTCGGGCCTGTCATTCCCCCTCATTCACTCTTTCCCTCTGTTGAAACCTCAACCTACCCCAACGCTACCCAACCCAACACCCTGCCTGACTCAAGTCCAAAAGATGGTGGTAAGCCTGTTAAAAAGTATGCAAGGAAAAAGGGTAAAAGTAACAGTGATATCAATTACAAGGGTAAAAAGGCTGCGCACTGTGTTTCACGGTGTGCTCGTAATAAACCTAAAGAAAATGCAGAACGAAAACCAATTCTGTTAAGTGAAGATTTCGATTATGAAATCGAACGGTTTCTAACCGAAGAGTATCCATACTCACCTGGACTTTGCTCAGTTAAGCCCTATGACTATGTGACGCACCTCCCACCTCCCACTCGACAGAGAACCTACAGGTCAAACAATAAGTTCCTCACATGTGAATACACAACATGTTCAACCACAGTGCAACGAATGTAAGTCGTGGCTCGACCGGTATTACAAAGACGTCCCTTTGCTCCAATCTTGGATCAAGTCCTTGGAGGACCGAGTGAATGTGCTAACTAAGAAAAATGACATATTGCAAGCTAATGATAAAAGACACAAGACCAAAGGCTCTGTTGTCTTTAAAAATGTGGAGGCGGCCACTGCCATTGTCAATTCAAAAATAGCTTGATGAAAATCCCTGAATCCGAGGTATGGTATTTTATAAGTAATTTTAGGATGATTTTGTTTTTGTTTTGAATTAGCATACAAGATTTGTTTTCTCAAATTGCATCTATTTCTGTTTTGATTGAATTGATAAAACACGATTTTATTTATAATAATAACTAGCTACAAAATCGTGAGATTTTGTAGCTCGTTATCAAAATTAAATTTTTTTGGTTTTACAATTAAAATGCAATCTGAAATCATGTATTCTTGTGTGTTTTCAGGTACATACAAATTCCAAAGGAGATTGGATCAATGGTGGCATCTCTGAACATGCTATTTCTTTACATGGTTTTAGATTAGGTTGTTAGTTTTAGATAGAAAAGGGAATTTGGGAGATTGTATTTCCCACAATTTTTGCAACAACTTTGATAATTTCCACAAGGAATGTTTTGATCCTGTGGCCTTTATAAATGTATTATTTTGTAAACAAAGATCATCGCTACTTGGGAATAGAGACTATGGGTTTATGATTGACAAACTTGAATGGAAGGTTGATGTTGGTACAACTTTAGCTTCGATATATCATATTTTCGTTCAAATGTTGTTCATTTTGATTTGCAATTGAATTGTGACTACTTTAGATATCACAGTTTATTACAGATTGATGTGATTAGATTTATCTTATGCCTATGTTTTATGTTTCTCATATTATGTACAACAATTATACTATTTCAATTTAATGAACAGAAGGTTAATCTTCTTTATTAAATGCACATTTATATACAAATCTTTGCAGCGAGATTTATCTTAATGTAATCATTTGTTAAATTATAAAATTGGTGTTGCTACATCCTTTACATGTTCTTTCATTAGCATTTAGTTGTTACTGCCTTGCATTTATGAGAAGCACTAGCAAAGATCTGATGCGGGTTGGCCTCATCAAACAACAAACGTGTATGCTATGCACAGGACGAATAGGAGATAATATTTCAGGTCAGTTTGCTAGTTTCATTTTGTTAGTTTAATTAATGTAAGAATTTCCTGTAGTCCAATACATTGTGTCGATTATTATTTTTGTTTCTCAACTAGATAGCTGCCATTTCATTTTCTGTTTATAAAAGTTATAAAAAGTCAAAAGACTAGCTTCGTTGTCGTAAGTCAATTCATGTATGATTTTGCAGATTTCGATTAAAATTTGCATTTTGTGAATACTATACATATAATAGAGATTTAATCATATCGATACACCATACATTTAATAAGTAGGATTACTATTTTATAAATATTAGTTAGCGAACTGTGAATATATATTAGATTTGTATATAGTTTGCAGCAGTTGTTTTTCACTTAGTTAGTTTCTTTAGTTTTGTTTTTTCACTTTCCTAGGACTTAGATCGGACAAAGGAGCCACTAAACCTGTTAGAGTGGATTAATCCAAATGGATTGGGTTATTTAGACAACCCCGGACCAGATTCACTCCTCCAATTAACGAGTGGTCAATTTCGCCCATCAACAAATGGTGCTCGAAGGAGGGCCTAAAAATTATTAATGGCATGAGGCGGTCGTAAGACTCATCCACCACCTTCCTGCTCAGCTATAGTGAAAATAAGTCATTCAAACAACAACATTGTCCCTCAAACAACAACCACATCAAACGACGATCTACGAATCATAGTTGAACCATTAACTCCAAATACTATAGGTGGTGACGTATAAGAGATTGTCCACCAATCTCTCATAAGAACACATACTGCCTTTGCCCATTTAAGACAACCAAACCGACCTTTGGACCAACCATTATATTTCTATGATATCGGAGAAAAACTCGGAGGCACTAATCTCACTTTAAACCCTACAGATCCAATCCTCATTCCTACAGCAGGAGGATCTAGTGTACCACCCTCACCACCTCCTTCATCCCCTTCTTATTTTGGAGAAGAATCTTATGACGAAGACAATTCCTCATCCCAGCCTTCGACACCACCCACACCAATGGCCAACCAGAACAATCCCGTGAGACCCTGGCTCGACCAAGATGCAACGACCATAGCCGGGCCTCAGTATCCCTTGCCCAAACACCCATAGAAGTGGCTCTCTAAATTTGACCTGGACTCTAAATATATCACCGAAGATCACATCAAAAAGTTTATGTAAGCCATTAGACTCCGTAATGTCAAGCATGAAGACGTAGTCTGTAGATTGTTTCCCTACACTTTCGAGGGAAATGCCTCTACCTGGTACTTTTCCCAACAAACCCATACCATCGTGTCATGGGAGAAGTTTGAATCCTTTTTTCTTGAGAAGTTTGGAGATGAAAAGTCCCCATAAGTTCTAGTCATGGAGCTTTCTAGTTTAATAATGAACCCCAAAGAGAAAATCAAAGACTTTAACCAAAGATTCTTAACACTAAAGAACCGAATCCCTACGGATTCGATGCCTACTGAGAATCTTATTATAGCATACTATACGAAAGAATTACATCAAAGTATAGCCATTTGGGTAAAGAGATCTAAGAAAGCCACATTGTTAGAGGCCTTCGAAGAGGCCAGTTAGATCAAGAAAGATATCCTCAGCTTAAAAGACACTACTAGCAACGAAATAGAGACTAGTTCATCTTCCAAAAAGAAAATTGAAATCCTCCCTAGACCTACCCAAAACAAAACACAACCTGAAAGCTCAGATCTAGAAAAATTACAAAAAGTCATTCAAAAACTGTCAAATCAAGTTATAGATTTGAAAAGGACGACCGAAGAGGATTCTTTGAGCAAAGGGCCTTACAAACCCCCGTTTAGGAAGCCTTTTCCCACCAACTGACCTAATTCAAATACCAAAGGCTTAAATCTAGAAATCTTGCAATTTGCTATTCAAACGATTCTAGAAGCACATGATAACTTGATGCCTCCTGGGGTCCCTGAGGAAGTAGCTAAACAAGAGACAGTTGAAGAAGATGAATCTTCTACGAACATTTTTGGACACTTCTCGGATAGCATTTTTCAAGCTAATTTTGAGACAGTACATCCCTACAATACTAGGAGTAAGACAACAAACAAGCCTTCTTCTGAAAACACTACAACTTTTCCCCCAAAACAGTCTAAAACAAATGAGACTAAACAGAATTATGCGAACCCAAGCTTAGATTATGATTTAGTTGAAGATCTAAAAGAGTTGAGGGCTAACATTTATGTTTATGAATTGTTAAAATTCTCATTTCTGCTGCAAAAAATGTTACAAAATATCGCAAAGAATAGCAAAAACAGTAATCCAAGCAGTAACAAAGGTTTTTAGAACAACCCAAAAGTTCCTCAAAAGGCCTCCACTAAGAATACTCCTGATCCTCACGAGAAAAAAGACCTTCCTGTAAATAATGTAACAAATGTAAATAAATTAGTTTTAGAGGATGCGGGTAAAAAGAAACAAGCTTCCACCATTAGTACTCGCAGAAATGTCCATCTATTTTTGTTAACTTTTGAAATATTTAATAGGAACATGCACAATTGTATGGTAGATTCAGGAGTGTCATCGAATGTAATGCCATGGTCTGTGTGTCAGAAGATTAATGTTGAAGTTCAACCATCCACCTTAAAGATCATCCAACTTGATCGAACTAGTGTTAAAGTTATAGGCGAATTAAGGAATGTGCTTATAAGATTATCGTCTAACCCCAAAGTTCATCAAGTAATTGATATTATTGTTGTAGATATCTCAGAAGTTTATGGTTTGTTTTTAAGAAGAGACTTGTCAGAACAGCTACACAGCTATTTTGCGACAGATTGGTCTCACTTGTGGCTACCCGAGAATGGAAGGCCCAACAAAATCATGGTAAATTGTGAAAGTTACCTAAAGTTCATGGTGACAGATTTAAATGATCCCAATGAACCATTCACACCGTCTACCGATTCACCCAAAATACAAGGGATGGATACCTTTTTCGACAATTTCATGGATGAAACTTCCGCTATCAGTAACCCGGAGTAGCAGTCTGAAATTGTGACATATATGCAACCAACAGTTTCTACCCAATGGTCTCATGCACCCGACAAAAATCAAATATGGTGTCTTTATTTTGATGGGTCAAATCCCAAAGAAGGAGCTGGTGCAGGCTGCGTGATTATTGATCCAGCAGGTAACAAAACTCTGATTGCATGCAGGTTAGAGTTTGAATGTACAAACAACACAACAGAATATGATGCTTTATTGCAAGGACTCAGGAAAGCATTAGATATGAACGTTCAAAATTTGGCTGTCTTTGGCGATTCAAAAATTGTGGTTAGACAGGTAAAAAATTCTATCCAGTGTTTATCCCCACATCTTAAAAGCTACCAATCAGAGGTATGGAATTTCATGGATAAGTTTTCTTCTTTTAACATAAATTCTATTCCTATATTGAATAATTCAGAGGCTGACTTGTTAGCTAATGTAGCTTCAAAGCTCTTTCCTGCAGAAGGCTTGTCCCCGAATGCATTCTCCGTCAAACTATTGTTCAGGCCATCCATCCCCGACAACATCACGAATTGGAGAGTCTTCGACGATGATAAACAAATTATTAGTTTCCTACATATGGAAGAAACTTTCCAAGGCGCAGTGATCGACAAATGTACTCATGACGAGAATCTTCGTGACTTCACGGTAATCCACATCTGAGATCTCCTGAATCTTCATCGGACATGGTAAATTCTATACCTAAATCTTTAGTTAGATTAGAAAAAATTTATGATCTTCAATACAAATTCAAAAAATCAGTGAACTGTAAAACAAATAGTTCCTCTTTAATGTATGAAAAAAAACTTGGAAACTAAAGACAATCCACAGTGCATTAATTTAGGGGTGGGGTGTTCTGAACAAGAGAAAGTGACATTTATTAAATTGTTTAAGGAATTCAAGGATGTTTTTGCTGGGATGTACGACGACCTAAAAACCTTTGATCCTAACATCATACAACACATCATTCCTATGAAACCCCAAACCTTCCCGTTTCAACAAAAGTTAAGAAATTGCACCCAAAACTCGAACCGTCTGTTAAAAAAGAATTAAATAAAATCATGAATGCTAATATAATATTCCCAATTAGACACACTTAATGGGTCTCTAATCTTGTCCCTATCCAGAAGAAGAGTGGTGAAATTCGACTATGCGTCGATTTTCAAAATCTTAATCGAGCGTCTGACAAAGACAACTACCCTATCCCTCCCATGGAACAGATCCTTCAACAGGTATCTGGTTCTGAAAGATTATCCTTATTGGATGGTTTTTCAGGGTATAACCAAGTCTTGATGTCCCCTCCAGACCAACTTAAAACTACCTTCCGCACTCCATGGGGAACCTACGCTTATAGGAAAATGTCTTTTGGACTCATTAATGTTGGTGCCACTTTCCAGAGAATGATGGGCGTCTCTTTCCGAGGCTTAATCAATCAATCTGTCGTAGTTTACCTGGATGACGTTATTGTATTCTCAAAAAAGAAGATGATCATATAGCTCATTTAAGATCCGTTCTACAATAATGTCATAAGTACGACATTTCCTTGAATCTTAAAAAATCTATCTTCGCAGTAGAACAAGGTAAGATCTTAGGATTTATTGTATCAAGCGAAGGGATGATTATCGACCCTAAAAGGACTCAAGTCATCTCAAAACTCCCCCCTCCCTCGTCAAAAAAGTCTATGCAGTCTTTCTTAGGCAAATAAACTTTGTCAGGAGATTCGTCCCCAGTTTTTTAGAAATGGTGAGACCTTTACAGAACTTAATAAAGAAGGACGTACAATATCATTGGGGACCCTTAGAAAACCAAGCTTTTAATTCAATAAAAAAGGCCATAATAGACGCTTCTTCTTTGATCAGCCTCGACTTTTCACAAGACTTCACTCTCTACACATTTTCTTCTGACCGCTCTTATGTTGCTATCCTAACTCAAAAGAACGCTGAAAAAAATGAAGTCCCAATTGCCTTTATGAGCTCATCCTTCAAAGGTGCAGAACTTAATTACCCAGTAGTAGATCATCAAGCCTATGCTATTTTTAAAGTAGTAAAGAACTTCCGATCTTATCTTTTGAAATCTAGGACGAAAATTATCGTCCCTTACCCAGCCGTCAGAAATCTGTTAGTACAGAAAGAACTAGGCGAAAAGAGGGAGAAATGGGTCACCTCCTTACAAGAATATGACATAGAAATCACCCCAGCGCAAATAGTGAGAGGTCAAGAATTATGCAAGTTAGTCACTGACTCAGTGGTAGGACAACAGCAGGAAAAAGATATGTCGAACCCGGGACAACACTATAAAAACTTAATCTGTTGTGCACAAAACCCTGTTAGCCCCTGGTATGATGATTTAAAATTGTGTCTTGAACATGGGTCAACACCCCGTCACCTATATCCCACTAAAAGAAGAGTGCTAATATTGAAATCTGCCTCCTTTCAGTTGATTAATGGTATTCTGTTTCATCAAAATTTTGATGGAGTACTAATGCGTTGTCTTGAGAAAGATGAAGTAGAAACTGTCTTATTAGAATTGCACGCAGGAGAAGCTGGTGGGCATTTTGGTGGATATACCACTACCCATAAAGTATTAAGAGTAGGTTATTACTGGCCTACACTTTTTAAATATTCTCATGCCTTATCTCGCAAGTGTGTTATTTGTCAAAAAGTGCCCGGACGGATAAAGAAACTAGCCTTCCCTCTGCAGTCTGTTTCAGCAGACTCCCCTTTTCAGTAGTGGGGTCTTGATATTATAGGCCCAATCAATATGCCATCCTCACATCAGCATAAGTTTATCATAATAGCCATGGATTACTTCACTAGGTGGTCTGAAGCTTCCCCATTAAAATTTGTAAATACTAGTCAGGTAATCGCCTTTTTGAATTCAAATATTATTACTCGTTTTGGTATCCCTCACTATCTGGTATTCGATAACGCTTCCTATTTTTCATCTCTTGAGATGAGTAATTTATATATAGAAAAAGGAATTAAATTAAAATATTCTACCAGATATTACCCTCAAGGTAACAGATTGGCAGAATCAACTAATAAAAATCTGATTAAAATCATCAAGAGAACGGTATCTGAAAACCATAAAAATTGGCATAATGCACTGTTAAACACAATCTGGGCTGATAGAGTAACTCTGAAAACTACTGTGGGTAACTCTCCCTTCTTTATCATCTACGACAAAGAGGCAATCTTGCCACCACATATTCTTCTTCCCCCACTGCAGCTATCACAGAAAATACAAGAGGAGGACTTCCCCCCTTTGGAGAATCGAATTAATGCATTATTAAAACTAGAGGAAGTGAGGGCTCGAGAAAAACGGAAGTTGGATCAGCATCAACTTGTGGTTAAAAGTTGGTTTGATTCCAACTCTACCTCTGACAAAAAATTTGAAGTAGGCGACCTTGTCCTAAAATGGGACAAACCACATGAGGGAAAGGGAGAGCATACAAAGTTTTAGAACTTATGGCTAGGACCATTTTTTATTGCTGAGAAATTGGGTCCCAGCTCTTTCAGATTATAGAGTCTAGAGGGACAACCAGACACCTATCCGGTGAATGGCCAAGCTCTAAAAAGGTATTTCACTTGATAACAACCCTGTGTACACTGTGTAAATATTTTTTTTCCTTTGTTTGCTTTTCATTTTTCTTTGTTGTTTTGGTTTTGATTTTTCCCTTATGCTTACCAATTTTTATTTTTGAAATACATATACCTGCATCATGAACCGTTTTAGACAAAGAGAACAGAAAAATTTCTCCTCTAAAATAACTATTGAAGATTGTTAAAACATCAATTATGATATTTTTCTGAAGTTTGCAACCATGTCAAAGAAAGCTTGTTGTTTGAAAAGTGTTTCTTGATTTCAATCTGCAATTGAAGCTTTTCATGATCATCCATTTCTTCTTATGTTGTTCCTGTTCCTTAAGAGAACAACTCAAATATGTCTCCCCACCTTCAAAGGTCATTTTATCAATAAACCATCTCTAGATCTTAATGAAGGACTGCTAAATATTTTCTCAAGGTCAATAATTTATTAAAATATGTCCAAAATATTAGGATTTTCAGCGTCACCCCGCTCGATTAAATATCTTTAAAACTAAATAAATCTTTAAAGAGCTGTGGGAAGTGCTTGTAAACCCACCGGGATACTGAACATGTCTGCTGGCAGTGGGTAAATGCATTCATGACACCAAGATAACTTTGTCGGGGTACTGAACAGACCCGCTTGCAGCATAGCAATGTCAGGTATATGAAAATTCTCAGATATGGAATCTTTTGACCTTAAATGTCCTTCGTTCTAATATGTAACTTCCTGGCAGGATATGAATATTGGAGTGGGTTAAATGGAATCCTTGTTGAGACTATGGATGCCTGCTGGCAGCAGTCGCTCAATCAACAGTATTGGAGATTTTAACCTTAATATCGTGGCTTGCTTTTGTCAAGATTGTCATCAGTTTTCATCTTTTAAAATAACAAGCAATCTGAATCTGGAATTTTTTATGATTGATAATGATGTTCAAACCATTTTCTGGTTGTTTTTGAGTTGGATTTTTTCTCATTATCCTAATCTGGACTTGTTCGTTTGGTAGAGATAACTGCTTCTACCAGTGTGTCGTCATTGCTTCCAGCCATATTAATCTCTATCTTTTCACAAGCTGCCTACACAAAGTTGTTTAAACCCTCATTAATCATTGCAACTGTTTAAATGATATCATTATTCTTTGATTTTTGCATACCTTCTTTTCATTTTCGTTTTCACAACTGCAAGCGTGAAAACCCACAGTTGGAATTCATGTTGATTACATCAAAATGATCATTTGGTTTATCATGAATCTATTTGTTTATGTGGTTATAACTCCTTGACCTCAAACACACCACTGGTCACATATTTATCGAAACACCAAACATTTATGTATTTGGTTATTGTTAATATGGTGTTGATTTACAAAATCTTCGACGCAATGGTTTAATTGACACATTAATTTTTGGGTCAAATCGTGGTTATGTGATAGTTCATTTGACATGTTGATTAAAATTCTTTTGGATATGCACTGTTATGATTTGAATGTATCATTGCACAAAGGCATCATTCCAAGTACAACCTGGTATGATGTTTTTGCATAGGCCTCGTTTTACACCACTATCCTCGCACGCATAACATTAACGCTTTTCCCTTGCATTTTGAGTTGCCTTAGCATTGTGTTGGGGAAGCTTCGGGATAATGGTTATGTGTCTATCCTATCAAACCCTATTTGATTTTGTGCTATTAGTTATGGCTCCTGTAGCTAGAATTGAACCCAATGGTGTCCAAACTTTGTTGTTGTTTGATAATGCCCGAGAGGACTTAGAGATGAATGGTTGGCAGGTCTTTGTTGAGAAGTTTGAGGGTTTCAACCTGGAATTTGCTCAACAATTCATGATAATGTTTGATGGTTGCAGAACCAAAATTGGGGACGTCCAGCTCGAATTGAACGAAGATTTCATTAGCTCAGCCACTGGTCTACCAATTGAGGGACAAAGATGGTTTAAAAATTTAGAGGTTGATGAAGTACCCTGGCCACTGTTGTTTACCTCAAGGAAGATTAACAGCTGCGATAAAGGTATGCCCGTTACATCTTTGAAACCTAGATGGCACGATTTGTTGGCTATTATCAAATAGTTCGTTTCATGTGAGGGTAGATACGGTCTAGTTTTCCTATACCACTTGCGGTTACTCATGAGTTTCATCGATTTTACCTTAAACATGCTATATTTTCTCCTTCTGAGTTTATATAAAATGGCTAAGTGCTTCAAAAGGGAGAAAGTCGACTCCAGCCTCTTCCACCACTATTTAATTAAAATTATTATGGTTCATCAGTTGAAGTTGAATGTCGATTGTTGGGATGCTTTCTTGTTAAGGAATGGTTTTGCCAGTCTTGAAATAGGACTAATTGACAAATCCATTGTTACAGAAACCCTTGTTAGGCCTGTGATTCCCCCTCATTTGCTCTTGCCTTCTGTTGAACCCTTAGCCTACCCGAACGCTACCAACCTGACACCCTTCCCGACTCATGTCCAAAAGATGGTTGTAAGCCTGTTAAAAAGTCTGCAAGGAAAAAGGGTAAAATTAACAGTGATATCAATTACAAGGGTAAAAAGGCCACGGGATGGGTTTCACAGTGTGCTCGTAATAAACCTAAAGAAAACGTAGTCCAAAAACTAATTTTGTTAAGTGAAGATTCTGATTCTGAAATCGAACAGTTTCTAACTGAAGAGTATCCATACTCACATGGAATTTGCTCAGTTAAGCCCTATGACTATGTGATGAACCTCCCACCGTGTCTTAGAGACGACCCCAACTTCCATGGGATCAAACTCAACAGAGAACCTACAGGTCAAACAACAAGTTCCTCACCTGTGAATACACATCCTGTTCAACCACATTGCAACGAATGTAAGTCGTGGCTCGACCGGTATTACATAGACGTCCCTTTGCTCCAATCTCGGATCAAGTCCTTGGAGGAACGAGTGAATGTTC
This sequence comes from Picea mariana, assembly GCA_032191745.1. Classification (NCBI taxonomy): domain Eukaryota; kingdom Viridiplantae; phylum Streptophyta; class Pinopsida; order Pinales; family Pinaceae; genus Picea; species Picea mariana. The sequence continues at coordinate 94,262 of JASDQU010244060.1, read as the reverse complement.
TAACTAACGAAAACAACAGATTGCAAGCTAATGATTAAAGAAAGAAGACCACATGCTTTGTTGTCTTTAAAAATGTGGAGGAGGCCACTGCCATTGTCAATTAAAAAATAGCTTGATGAAAATCCCTGAATCCAAGGTATGGTATTTTAAAAGTAATTTTAGGATGATTTTGTTTTTGTTTTGAATTAGCATACAAGATTTGTTTGCTCAAATTGCATCTATTTCTTTTTTGATTGAATTGATAAAACATTATTCTGTTTATAATAATAACTAGCTACAGAATCGTGAGATTCTGTAGCTAGTTACCAAAATTCAAATTTTTTGGTTTTACAATTAAAATGCAATCTGAAATCATGTATTCTTGTGGGTTTTCAGGTACATACGAATTCCAAAGGAGATTGGATCGATGGTGGCATCTCTGAACGTGCTATTTCTTTACATGGTTTTCGATTAGGCTGTTAGTTTTAGATAGAAAAGGGAATTTGGGAGATTGTATTTCCCACAATTTTTGCAACAACTTTGATAATTTCCACAAGGAATGTTTTGATCTTGTGGCCTTTATAAATGTATTATTTTGTAAACAAAGATCATCGCTACTTGGGAACAGAGACTATGGGTTTATGATTGACAAAATTGACTGGAAGGTTGATGTTGGTACATCTTTAGCTTCGATATATCATATTTTCGTTCAAGTGTTGCTCATTTTGATTTGCAATTGAATTGTGACTACTTTAGATATCACAGTTTATTATAGATTTATTTGATTAGATTTATATGATGCCTATGTTTTATGTTTCTCATATTATGTACAACAATTATCCTCTTTCAATTGAATGAACAGAAGGTTAATCTTCTTTATTAAATGAGTAGTTATATACAAATCTTTGCAGCGAGATTTATCTTAATGTAATCATTTGCTAAATTATAAAATTGTTGTTGCTACATCCTTTACATGTTCTGTCATTAGCATTCAGTTGTTACTGCCTCGCGTTTATGAGAAGCACTAGTAAAGATAT
>JASDQU010244059.1:29107-66356 GCA_032191745.1 Picea mariana | reverse complement strand
TCTCAATAGGAGGATGCCCCCTCGAAGAGGCAAGTGAACAGGAGAGGATCCCTTCCATAATAGGATCCATTGTATGGTGTTTTCCTACCTCAAGGGTTTGATATAATAAAGTGTGTTTCTTCTATATTGCTCTATGGATCTATTGTGTATTCAATATTTGTGGTGATTATATTTTTAGATCTATTCAGGTACTTAACAAAGCCTCATTCTTGTTCAAGGCTACCATTTCTTCAACCATGGCCTTTTTCTAGAGTTTTCCACCCTTTGAATCCACTACCTCTCTAACAGTTATAGGATCATCATTAGCAATAGACAAAGAAAAATTTGAATGAAAATCAGATGGAGTATACCTTTTTGGTTGCCTTATTTCCTGAATTGATCTCCTCAATACTAGAGTATGAGGATCTTCTTCTTATTCATGTTCTTCTGTAGAGTTTGATTCATTATCCTTCAACTCAAACTCTATTTTATTTGGTTCTTGTAACAACTTGTTTGCCTCCATGACTGTAATTGTGTTTAAGACTTCTTGTATCGTGATTAATGAAGCATGTAATTATGTTTATGTTAATAATAACACAAGACAAATGACTAAGAGGAATCCTTGCAATACTGACCATGATACCACGAGTGGGGCTAGTGAGGTGGAACTGAGAAGTTTTAATGAAGAAATTAGGAAGCTCGCCTAGTAATCCAGCCTACACCTTCATTACATGAATGCATAATATATCCAATGTACCTTGACTATATTGACCCCAACTCATTAATGGTGTTCAATTTGGGTAGTTTATTAGTTATAACTGCCATCTGAACTAGTACTTGGAAGAGTGAAGAGTCAACTGCAACATCAACTAGAAGTACACAAGGATTTTCCCCTTTGATTCGAGAGATTGACCTGGGAGCTTAATTATGATAGAATTCAACGGGGATATTGAGGAATAGAGAGAAAGTTCCAATGGAGGAGAAGGAATAAGGAGGAAGAGGGAAAAAATAGAAAGAAAAAAAACGATGAGCAAATGTAGAGACGCGACACACACATAAGACACATAGGAGACGAACGCACTACACACAATAATACACACATGTAGAGGAACATATACGAGTTGCAAAATCACAAAAAAATGGTATTGTGTGTGAGTAGATAGATCTCACGCACACAAGTCTGAGCAAAGGAGAGAAATTGGGAATTTTTCCTGAGTAAAATAGGAATCTTTCCCAATATTTGAATGGTCACCCTAGAATAGAGAAGACCCATATCCAGACTGGAGAAAAAGAGGGTCGCGACTTGGTACTTGCTAGAAATAAATCGGCATTGATAAGTGGAGGCCACCGAGGGATTGTGTAGTAGATAAGGGACTCCTTTGTGTAGAGGAAATATGGTTGGGAAGGCGCCTGATAAACTCATGGAGGCCCCAAGCTTAGTGGGAAGAGGGGAACTTTTGTTCTTTCCAGTGGAGTGAAGGAGAGAAACCTTCTTGATCCATTATTTAACTTGGTAGTCAACTAAAAGAGTTCCTTGGTGGTATCATGGCATGGAACAAGGGTGGCATGTTGTAGAAAGGAAAAGTGCAACATAGCCTACGGTTGGGTGGAAAGTAATTTCCCCTCATTCACTTGGTTGGTTGGAAACATCATTGAACAGATAAATGTCTTACCTAAAATGTCTCTTGAATGTTTATTAATGGTGTTAAATTGTATTTTGTTCATGTAAATGGCTTGAGCATAATGAATGAATGTTAATCCTAAGTTAAATGGAGTGACATAATCTCCCTTAATTTTTAAACGAATTAATTGTGATAATTGTATAAGGAAGGCTATTGCAGGAGGATAATCCTATGTTTTTGCCTACCCTTTGAAATGGAAAGCTTGCAGAATATAAAATATTCATTTGGGTGTCTAGGAGGTAGGCCTAATGTTTGTTGGATAAGTGGTTTAAAATCCTGAAGGATTTGAGTTAAAACCCTTTGCAAGAGTGTGTTGAGTGAGGAAGGGTGACGAACCTGTGGTTTTTTCATTTATGCACATAGTGCAAAATATGAAGAATAATTCCTCATGCGCGCCATGAGGGAAAAATGTTGGTTAAGAGGGTGTAGACCTGATCCCTGAAGCTTACTAGAAGTAAAAAATCAAGATCCCACCAGCCTAAGAGGGTTTAGGGTGTTGGGTGCGTTATAGTTCTTCCTTTCTTAGTAGGACTTCTTGTTTGAAAAGATCTTTGATTTCTCTAAATACCACATCTCAAATATACACTACCTTCTTGGTTTCTTGGTTCCAATGATTATAACCTTTCAAGCCATATGTATACCCAATAAATATAGATTTTTCATCCTTTTCATCTAGCTTATTCATGTTTTCCTTTGGAATGTGAGGGTTTCTGACAAGTCCATACCTCATGTGGAATCTTGTCATACAATGTTGATGAGGGTGATTAATTGACCAGGTAACATGCAATAACCACTACCTCTATGCAAAATTCTTGTTCTAACCCAACACCACTAAGCATGCACCTTGTTTTTTCCATCAATGTCATGTTCATCCTGTCTGCAACTCCATTATTTTGAGGCATTTATGGAGTATTTTTTTGCCTTGTTATACCACACTTCTTACATAATTATTTGAATTAATTTCTACATAATTCTCCACCATTATCCATCCTCGATATCTTAATTCTCTTCTTTGTCTGATTCTCCACAAGAGCCTTAAACTCTTTGAATTCATCAAAGACTTCAAATTACTTCCTGAGGAAATAAATATATGTATTCCTCGAGAAGTTATCTATAAAAGAGACATAGTACACATATTTTCCCAGCAATGGAATAGACACAGGTCCAAACACATCACTATGCACCAATTGTAAATTCCCCTATGTTCTCATAGCTCTAGAGGAGAATCTTACATGATTATGCTTCCCATATTTGCAATGTTCACAAAAATCAAAATCCAGAGAGAAATTTTCCATACCTTCAACCATACCTTTGTTGTGTAGTACTCGAAGGGCCTTCTCTCTAATATGCCCCAGTATTTGATGCCATAGTATAATATTTTCGATTTTTTCTTCTTCAACTCCAATCTCAGGAACAATGGAAATGTTGCACCCATCACTAATGGTGCTTCCCCACAGATTTTAAAGATTTCCAAGTTGAACTCCTTTCAACAAAACCATTGTTCCTCGAACCATCCTGCAAGTTTCTTTTTCAAACACTGGTTTTACACATGCATCGCCCATTTTGCTTACATAAATCAAATTTTTGGCCAATCCTGGGATGTGTAGAACACCAATGAGTGTTCTAATCCTTCCATCCATGAGCTTCAACTTGACTTTTTCTTGTCCTTTGATTTTGGTTGTCGAGTCATCACCTGGGAAAAAATCATCTCCATCATACCTTTCATATTCGCAAAACCACTCCTTGTGAGGAGTCATATGAAAGGATGCACCTGATTCAACCACTCATGCCTCGTGATATACATGTGTGCTTGAACAAGACAAGTACACATCCCATCCTTATTTCATGGAAGTTTTTGCTTATGTATAAGGACCATATTCGGATCCCTTCCCTCTCGCAACGCTTTTGGATCTACAATGTTTCTTGTAGTGCCCTTATTTTCCACATCTCCATCATACCTTTACAAATTTTCTGGGAGATTAGATCTCTCACTTGAGGACTTAGTTCCAATTCTTTCTGGGGAGTGTCCTCTTGTAAATAAGACATATGTGCCCTAGATTTCCATGTTTTTTGTCTCATCTCCTCCGACAACAAGGATGAGACCACATCATTGAAACTTAAAGTAGTTGTATTACCACTTGTGGCCACAACCAAATTGTCCCACAAGTCTGGTAAATAGCACAATAAATTGATACACTTATCTTCATCAAAAATCTTAATATCAACATATAATAGCTAACTTACCACTGTATTGAAGGCGTTCATATGCTCTGTCACCAAGTCTCCATCTTTCATCCTCGGGTTGTACAACTTCTTCCGCATGAATAATTTGTTTACCAGGGAATTGAACTGATACAAATCCCCTAACTTATTATGTAAAGCCTTGGTTGTAACTTCCCCTGACAGATTCAGTAATATTGTATCTGAGAGACACAATCATATTATGTTATTCTCCTTTCAATCCAACTTTTCCTAGTCTTATGTTGACGTTCTTGTAGGTGCAGTGCCTGGATCCACAACGATCCACTAATATTTTTACACCAATAGATCTTCCATCTTGACCTTCCATGACTCAAAAAATTTCCCATTAAATTTATCGATCTCTATTTTTGAACTGCTCACCATTTATTTTCACCGCAAGAATCAATATTGAAGATATCCCATTGTACCAAGGTTTATCACATACCCGAGCCAAGCCCGTAACCACAAAGGTGTCCCCCTGAAGCCAATAATTGTTGTGATATCAAATGTAGATTTTAAGCTTGTAAAATTAATTACTACAAACAGATTCTTAATAAAAATAGAAAAGATACAATGGCACACACACACATTACAGGATTTTTACCCTGGAAAATGAACAACTTGTTTAGAGTCGCATCTCTAATCTTCTATTCATCATGTATCTTCATTGTTTACAATACAATATATATAGGATCCGATGATATACAAAACCCCTAAACCATTGACCTGAATTAGTCAACAACCCTAATTCTTTAACCGGATATAGAAAACCATCAACAAAAACTATGTGCCGAAAAAAACCGTTGAAAAACGGACGCAAAAACTGCCCAAAAAAATTTCTGGGGGCGCTTTCCCTGAAGCCCCCTATGACCCTCCCACATGCCCAATGCAACGTCGACACTAGGTTTGGTCATACAAAGAATATAACACATACCCAACACTAGGTACCTTGTTCATACACTATGGAGGGGATCATACATACACCAAGGACCCATCCCAAAAAGGGGGATTTGGAGCCCATAAGTCTTCATCAAGTTCTGTCCACATGTGTATTCTTGCCCATTTATATTGGGTAATGGAGTTATTATCTCATTCTTTACAATCTCTTGTTCATGTTATGGTTTTCTTTCTTGCTTTGTCCATTTATTTCATGAATAGTGTAAGTTTGAGAATGTTAGACATAACTTAGAGTTGGGGTTTCTCATTCTTACACCCATTATTTTTTGTTCTTGATTCACAACAATCAAGTTAGTATAGTCCACTCACTCTTGTCACAAATAGAATACAACACATACTTTTGACTCAAAAATATTATTCTCATTGATTAATGTCTTTGCTTTGCATAGACATCGAACTAGAAGTCAAGAGACTATGTAGCATCCTACGAATTAAAATATGAAAAACCCTCAATACTAACTTTTTTGAGTAGTTGCTCCACAATATGTACCTTTTCATGGGCTTCCACAATGGCCATGTTCACTTCCTTATGGACCTTATTCTTTGGATGATTTTTGGTCTTGGATGAAGTCATTGTTATACCCTAGCCTAAGGATAACTAAGGAGATTATGTCTCGAGGCTCATAGGTCCTAGACATGGAGTACTGAGGTCCATATTGACTTCAATCTGGCCCTGGAGGGCCCATATTTCTTCTGTAATGCCTCCACCTTGTCAAAAGCAGCAAAATCCATCCCATTGGCTTGGTCCTTTAGCAACAGTGGGTCTTTCTCCATGAGGTAATGAGTCCAGGTATCATGGTATGTGTCACTCTGATTCTCAAAACATTTGAATATGTGCATTTAATTATTTTTACTTCTAACATGTGCTTGGACCTTATACCTTTCCACCTGTCCACACCTGGGGGGAATGACAGGATGCCCTAGCAAGTTGGTTCCCTTGGGGTTTGAGTTTCCACTAGGTGGGTTCATAAAAGGTCATCGTTTGTTCCCACCATACTTACCAATTTTCATCTTTTTCCCTCTCATCCATCCCATACATTGGTTCGGGCATTGGGTTTTCCAAGCTAACAAAGGGTTGTACCTTAACTTATGGGAAGAAGGGGCTAAAGGCCCAAAGGGTAAAAGTAGTTGGCAAAAGAAAAAATCCAAAAGAAAAAAACCTTCAGATGCTTCACCTAGGGATCCCCGAGAAAGCAATAAAAGGCTTCTCAGCAAGAAACATAGGGACCCATTAAATAATAAAATCAAGACCTAGTTGGAGGATAGGGGGTCTCATCACGAGCCAACCTATTACATCCATGAGCATGTAGTGGTATGACACTACCATTCATCTAGTCACCATGTCAGGGTAGTGGCTCTTGGGGTCATAGCCAAGAGAAAGGGGGTCGCATCATGAGCCAACCTTCTCATCTCCGTGAAATTCTTGTGGGTGACATTGTCACCACTAGTCACCACGCCAGCGCAGTGTCCCCTAACTAGTCTCTTGAAAGAAAAATCAATAATATAAAAAGATAAAAAGGCATTGAATGGGCTTGGAAACATTTTCATCCATGACAAGGTGCAACTTACCCTCTTCAGAGGCACCTGCAAGTAATCCATACATCCCCCTATCATCACTGCACCCATTGCTCAGACATCTCTTACCACTTCATCCACTTGCATGGCCTGGATTTCTCTTCACCTAGAAACATCCCATGTCCAATGAGAATTATCCCAATAGGATCTCCTAACGTCCCCTCCAAACCTGGCTTGTAGAATAGCATAACATCTTTGAGCACTTGTCTGGGAAAGACAGGTTTTATGCACATGTTTAAATAACTTGATTATTATATGATTGACATTTCTATGATCCCTATGACTTATGAGCCCATGGAGGGCGTACTTGTTGTTGTTACAGGGCCACACCCGACAGACAGGTACACATGGGGAGATGATTAGTTCAGACCTCCATAAGGCTAAAATCCCACCAGATGGATGCTAAGACCCCAATCAGGGGTAGAGATAGATCAGATGTTTGCACCAGAGAGAGAAGAGGAGGTTCCACCAGAGACTGCCTAGCAGGCCTGGACGCAGGGGGGTATTGCCCTCCCACTATGATTTAGGCCTTGGAAGGCCCATGACTTCACCTTTGTGACCCTTGACTTCACCCAACGTTTGATGGACACTTTGGAGGCAGTTGTGTGTCAAGTGGCATGTGTGGCTTGATCCAGAGGCCCTGGGAGGCCTAACGTTTTGCTCCTAGAGGCCAACGTTGCACTAGAAAGGACTAACTTCACCCTAAAAGGGCACAATGTCACCTTTTCTTCTTGATTTAGGGTTTTAATTTGTCATTTAATGTAAAAACAGGATATTACATGTAAACTGGCCATGTCGACTTTTTTGACCTAATTCTGGTCATTGTAACTGTATAAATAAGGGATTTTCCCTTGTATTTTTTCATCATCTTTCACTCACACAAGTGTGAGGTCTGAAATTTGTGCCCTGATTAGGGTTACTTGGCTGAAATTTAGTGCGCACTTCTTGAAGGAGGTTTATTTTAGAGTATTTTGGCATTTTTCTTGGTGGAAGTGTTCAACTAGGCTATTTGCTAAATGATTCTTGGTGAATGTAAGTAAATTTTCTGCAATTCTTCTTCATTGAATGGTTATGGTTGTATTTATATTGCATTTATACTAATATTATGAAATTTCTAGCTTAAAACCCTAGGAGGCTAAAGCACATGTTATTGTCCTTGCCTTAATAACTTTCACCTACTAGATTATGCCAGAAAATCGATTTTCTTGAAGCTTTTTCTTAAGGGCCTTGCCATTGCAACACCGTAGCACCTTTTGCTTCATCTAATCCATCATATTTTTCATCTTTGAGCTAAAGAAGGAGGAAAACTACTAGGGCCTAGGGTTACCTACTTCCTAGTAGCCATTTCCCCCCTATAGTTTGGTGATTGAATCCTTGGGCTACCAACACTTCAATTATTGGCCCCTCTTGTCTCTAGTTCTCTCATTATTATTTGTTCCTTCAAGATTTTCCGCTGCTTAAAAGAACTCCATTTACCCTTAAAAAAATCTGATCTAAGCCTTGTTATTGAGTGATTGACAAAAACTACTATCAAAACCTTTACCTTGAGCTCTATACTAACTACTCCTAACCTTAAAATAGTCTAATATACTAACCTATTTTCTGTTGTTATTAAATTAAGATACAACCATCTATTGCAGCACTAAAATCACCTAAAAGCAATTGAAAAGTTGATTAATACACTGCCTTATTTTCTTCTGACAAATGCTAGTACTTTGGTATTGATGAGTAATTATTCTTGGTCATTTTGAAGCCATTTATTGTGAAGCTATTGTCTTATAAACATTGCTGCTATAAATTTCTCTTTGCTTCACCATATATCAACTATTGCTTTTATTCATAAAGTCCATGTTTTTATGAAGTACTAACAACAAGTTCTACTTGTGAAAGATATTTTTTCTTGTTGTTTTGTTCTGGGAAGGTACATCTTAATACTTCACTACTTCATTGGTTAAAACCCTGGGATTTTCTGATCATTGTGACTTGTGAGAGGGGATATTTTCATAGACACTTTAACCTTTGCCTTCTCAAACCCCCAGGTCACCGGGGACGTCTCCCCTGGGCCATCAACCCTAAATAGAAAGAGGTATCATGTTGAGGTGACAATGATAAGATAGCCTCTCGTTACGCCAATTTTCCTTCCCTCAACCTTTTCCTTTGGAATAAGTACAAATTGTGCGATAACAGTCACCATTAGATTCACAATCATAGACAATAATCCTTCACTTATTAAATTCTCTTATGCAAATTTTGAAAGCATGGATGTAATACCCAACTCCTTTCTTCTTACTTATAGTAAATCAACAATGGACCTGTCAATTACTATGCCCATGGCTTGTCATATTGGGGTGCACCAATGTTTAATGTTCACCTTGGGTAATTAAAATTATGACCATAACTCAAACACATCACACTATCTTCACCATCATGTTCTCAAATTTCCTCCCACGTCTCTCCTTAAAATTAATGTTAGATCACCATCATCACCTCACTTCTTGTCAAAGTCACCCATGGCATTAATCTAAGAGAATCTAGGTTTTTACCTTTTTAAAGTCTTGGTATATTTATTTGTCTTATTAACACAACACGACTTGTTCTTAATAACCACCACCTTAAAAGAAATATAACTAATTTTTACTTTCAACATGCAAGCCAACTCAACAACACAAACCTTAATTACTTTGTCACAATCACAAATTAATCAACCACTAACTCAACACCACACTCTAGTCCTACTATAGTACATATGTGTCACTTACGTAAGCATTCATTGGGCTTCTAATGAGCCATAGAAAGCCTTCAACTGGCTACCATTCACTAGGCCCTTCATTGGATGGCCATCCAACTTTGTTAATTTTACTGCACCTACTTCTAATATGTATGCAATGCAAAAGGGTCCCAACCATCTCATTCTCAATTTCCTTGTATTTTTCAAAAAAAAAATCAATCGTAAAGTAAAACTAGTGATTCAAGTTCCATTACCGTTGAACAAATATCACGACCATGTCAAACCTTTCATCTACATTTCTCCATTGTCTAATTAAATCATGTAATGACAAGGTGTTCTTCTAGCTCCATGAGATCCTCTAATTTCCTCTAAAGAGATTGACTATCAATCATTTTTGTAGCTACTACAATGCACATACTAGGAACAATGAATTCTAGGGGCGTCACTACTTCTTTTCCATACACCATCCAAAATGGAGTGTGCTTCACCAACCTCTTACAAATGGTTCTATATGCACATATAAATGCAGGAACACACTCATCCCAATCATCTCACTCCACATTACAAGTCTTTATCAAAGCATGTTTGAAAATATTATTAAAAGCTTCCATTGTCCAATTAACCTATGGATGATAAGGTGTAATTTTATAATGATGATTCATGAATTCTTTGTTCAAAGATATGATTGTAGTATTAATGAAGTGTGTGCCCTAATAACCCATCAAAGCCAATGGATAGCTAAACCTTGTTATTATATTCTTGAAAATGAAACATGAAACAATCTATGTAGTGGAATCTTTGACTAGCATGGATTTAACCCAACATGTAAAGTACTATATCGTTGTAATTATGTAGTGCACTCCATACCCTCATGCAGGGGGATTGATCGAACTGACAAAATCAATATCCCATTTCTCAAATGATTCCAGCACCACAACACGAAACAAAGGTAGATCATCACATCGAGATGGTTTTCCTACATGTTGGCACATCACATCTCTTACAATACTCTTGTCGGGGTCCTACCTGAACCCCCTTACTTAGATACTTTATTGATGTATAAGGCCACCTTCCTTGAATAAGGCTCCTTAAGTAGTTAGTTAATAGTCATTCATTGTAAAAAGGGTCATATTTATTAAATAAGGTCAAAATTAGTTAGTAATCCCTCATTATAAGTGGGCCTATAGGTAGTTAATATTGTTTTTAGATAGCTATAAGCTAAGTAGAAGGTTGTGTACTGTTTTTTCAAGAATTTTTATTATAATTGGAACTTTTCTCTAGGAGGTTGCCCCCTTGAAGTGGCAAGCAAACATAGCTCTCTATTTTTTATTCTTGAGAGACATTTCTCAAGGTTTATCTATTTTCTCTTATGTTTTTTGGCTTTTCTATACATCTTATGTGATTTCTCTAAAGTTTTGAGTTTAGTACATTACAAGTGGTTCCAAAGCTCTTTCTTCAGCATGAAGTGGGAGAAGTTTTTGGCACAAAGTGGGATTTTTTTTTTCTTTTTGCCGTTTTTTGATGGATAAAATAGGATGACAACATTCAAGTAAATTTATGAAACTTTTTGTGTAGAATTTGGATAATCCAACCTAAGATGTAAATTCCTCTTGAAAAATGCCCAATTTAAAAAAAAAATAAAAAATCATCTAAAATGGAGTCTGGAAAGTGGAGATATCATTGATTTATAATCATCATTTTTCTAGGGCTTTTTCGGTGACGAACTTAAATTTCGCAAACTAGATATATTTTAATAGAGTATATAGATTTCAGTCAAACCAATGCCAATAGATCTAGAGAAGTTGTGGCATTTGATTATTGGGGTCAAAATAGCCAATTTGAGAAGTAAAACGGAAGTTGTGATCATTTTAAATTTTTGACCTCAAACCCTATCTTGAACAAGTAAGTTATTTTATGATGATTTTAAGAGCGTTTTCTTGAGTCAACAAGCCCCTAAAATTTTGAATTTTTTTGAGACGTGTTCAAACGTCTTTAAATAACACAATGATCTATCATCCAATGGGTACAACTATGGTCAAGGAAGAATACACGCATGACATAGAAGTGGAATCACATTGTTGGAAACCCTTGTAAGAGTAGTAACACATTAGACAATACTTGTATACAAAATCTCACTTCCACGTACCCTCGAGTATATAGTAAGTACCCTAGGTATACCTGAAACTAGCTCTGGATAAGTTAATTAGTTGTCTTGTTGCTATAGAACGTTGAGAACAACACTTGAGGAGATCACTCTTTAGTACTTGGGTAGTCGAGTAGTATAGTTAAGGGCATGGTTGAGCCTCCTTAGTTAGTGCACTGAGATATTGGGCCAAGTACTATTTTTTGACCATGCACATATATCAAAGAGCTATAACACCTAACACTCCTTTTATAATTTTTATACATTTATAGTATAGAAATTCACACACAAATTATTTATAAAACATGAAGAAAACAATAACATTCACACATCGTACTTAGAAATTTACCTTGGAAACTCTTAACCGAGAAAACCAACAAAATGTTTAGAGCCACACCTCTAACTCTCATTGTATTTTCTTCACCATTTAAAAACACAATATACATATGATCCTGGAGCATTCAAAATCTTAATTCATTGACCTGGATTAGATTACAAACTTAATTCCTTAATTGAAATTAGGAAACCATGGGCTAGAGAATTGTGTGCAAAAACCACCCAAAAAAAACCAAAACACCACCAAATTCCTTTTTTTCAGGGGTTCTTCCCCCACATTGCACCCATTGCAAATGCATAGTGAAAGGGGCCAATCATACAAATAATATGACATATACCCAACATTCTCCCACTTGTTTTTTTCTTTGCATACACAGGCCCCAAGGATTACATGATCAACAACTTAGGGCATCAATGCCCATTGCTTCTCTAACCCAAGAGAACTTCTCAGTGCTTACAAACATTTTCAACATATTTGCAATAATCTTCAAAGTGTCCACCTTCACCAACAACACCTTTTTGTCTTCAACCATTTCTCTCACAAAGTGTTAATGAACATCAATGTGCTTTGTCTTAGAATGCTAAGTTGGGTATGTGTTATATTCTTTTCAAAATTGAACCCATGTATTGTACACTTATATGGGAGAAAAGGGGGTTGGAAGGGTTGTGGGGGTTCAGGGACAGGAGCCCCGGAGAAAAAAAAAAATTGTGGTTTTTTGCATATGTTTTTTGTAGTTTTTCGGCACATGGTTTTTTCCAATGGTTTTCTAATTCCAATTAAGGAATTGTGGTTGTTGACTAATTTGGGTCAATGGATTAGGGTTTTGGATGCCATAGGATCATATACGTATATTATATTGTAAACAATGTAGAATATGATGAATAGAATATTAGAGGTGTGACTCTAAACATGTTGTTAGTTTTCCTGGTTTGGGTTTCTAGGGTAAAAATCTTTGTGTGATGTGTGCATGCCACTGTATATTTTTTGTTTTATTAAGAATCTATTTGCAGTAATTAATTTTACAAGGTTAAAATCTACATTTGGCATCAGAGCAATTATTGGCTTCAGGGGGGATGCCTTTGTGGTTAAGGGTTTGGCTAAGGTCTGTGATAAGCCTTATTACAGTGGGAGATCTGCAGTATCAATTCTTCAGGTGAAAAGAAATGGCGAACAATTCGAGAATAGAGATAGAAATTTAATGGGCAAAGTTTTGAGTTGTGGAAGATCAAGAGAGAAGATATATCGGTGGAAAAAGATCAATGGATCATTATGGATCCATGGAATGCACATACAGAAATGTCAGCATAAGACTAGAAAAAGTTGGATCATAAGGCGATGAGCACAATCTGGTTGTGTCTCTCAGATTCAGTATTGTTGAATGTGTCAGGGGAAGCTACAACCAAGGCATTATGGGATAAGTTGGGAACTTTGTATCAGTCTAAGTCCCTGGTAAACAAATTGTTCCCATGGAAGAAGTTGTATAAATTGAGGATGATAGATGGAGACTCGATGATAGAGCATCTAAACACCTTCAATATTGTGGTAAGTCAATTATTATATGTTGATATTAATATTTCTGATGAAGACAAATGTATCAGTTTATTGTGCTCTTTCCTAGACTCATGGGATAGTTTGGTTGTGTCCATAGGTAGTAATACAACTACTTTAAGTTTCGATGATGGGTCTCATCCTTATTGTTAGAGGAGATGAGGCATAAGAACATGGAAGGATAGAGAACATAAGCATTATTGTTAGAGGAGATGAGGCATAAGGATGCTCCCAAGAAAGAAATAGATTTAAGTCCTCAAGTGGGAGATATAAATCTCCCAAAATTTTGTCAAGGTATGTTGGAGATGTGGAAAAGAAGGGCACTATAAGAATCAATCTAGACCCAAAAGTGTTTAGAGAGGGAAGGGATCTGAAGATGATGCTTCTAAAGAAGAAAAAAACTCCATGGAAGAAGGAGGGGGTGTGTACTTGGCTTCTTCAAGCACACATGCAGATCATGATGCATGATTGGTTGACTCAAGCACATCCTTTCATATGACTCCCCACATGGAGTGGTTCTGTGAATATGAAAGGTATGATGGAGGTGATGTTTTCCTATGTGATGACTCGACAACCAAAATCATAGGACAAGGAAAATTCAAGTTGAATCTCATGGATGGAAGGATTAGAACACTCCCAGGTGTTCTGTACATCCCAGGATTGGCCAGAAATTTGATGTAGGGGTAAAAACAGTGTTTGAGAAAGAAACCTGTAGGATGTTCGAGGAGAAATGGTGTTGTTGAAGGGAGTTCGGATTGGAACTCTGTATAATCTGCGAGGAAGCACTATTAGTGATGGGTGTAATATTTCCATTGTTCCTGAGATTGGAGCCAAAGAAGAAAAAACTCCTACAGTCTCTGGAGAAAAGGTTATGTTGTGGCATCAAAGACTGGGGCATATCAAAGAGAAGGGATTTTGGCTACTACATGGTATAGGTATGGTTGAAGGTATGTCTAACTACTCTCTGGATTTTAATTTATGTGAACATTGTGTATATGGGAAATAGAATCGGGTAGGATTCTCTTCCGGTGCATCGTGGGCAAAGGAGATTTTATAGTTGGTGCGCAATGATGTATTTGGACCTATGTCGATTCCATTAGTGGGAAATGTTTTTTAGTATGTCTCATTTATAGACGAATTCTTGAGGAATACATGGATATATTTTCTTGGGAAGAAATATGAAGTCTTTGATAGGTTTAAAGAGTTTAAAGATCTTTTGGAAAATCAAACAAAGAAAATAATTAAGGTGTTGAGAACCATTAATGGTGGAGAGTTCTATGGAAATGAATTCAAATATTTCTATAAGAAGTGCGGTATAGAAAGGAAAATGACTATTCACTACAAGGAAAAGACCCTCTAGCAGAGGTTTTTGTGGAAGACCCTATAAAAATAGCCCAAAAATCTATATATAACGAAAGACACTAGCGAAGGCTAGTGACGGGAGGTTTTAGCAGAAGTTTTTTCACGGTGCTTTTATAAATATAGAGTGCATCAGTGTGTTTATAACACGAATGCACCGGTGCTCTAACACATGGTGCACCATCATAGGGTTATATATATATATATATACTCTGGTGCACTACTTAAATACGGACGCACCGGTGCTCTAACACATGATGCACTATGGTAGGTTTATTTAAAAATAATATACTATGGTGCACTCCTTAAATACTGACGCACCGGTGTTCTAACAAAATGGTGCACCGTGGTTGGGATATTTAAAAAATATGCTCCAGTGTGCTATCTAAATACTAACGCATCGGTGCTTTAACAAATGGTGCACTGTGGTAGGGTTATTTTAAAAATATATATTGCGGTGCGCTCCTTAAATATGGATGCATCAATGCTTTAAGTTGCTCTAAACAATAGCACACCGTGGCAGGGTTATTTTTAAAAAATATATACCTTAGTGCGTTAGGTAAATACAGATGCACCGGTGTGTCTAACAATCGAGTGCATCGTAACAAGGTTAAAAAAAAAAAAATTACCGGCGATAAAAATTAATTTTTACCATTTTCAGTGTTGTAGAGTTCTCAAGCACCGGTGCAACTTTTGCCGCTCTGAAACGGCTTGTCGTCAGTGCTTCCCTTCCTTGCATTCCTTTCGTTTGTTGCTCAGTATGTGGCTTTTGAATTTTTCCAAACGATGGGCAAATTTTGTTTTTTGGACTACGTGCCAACCATGCCTCCTCGACGAGAAATTGTCCATGTAATGTCTTTATTTATTTATAACTTAAACTCTTAGCGGATTTAAATTCAAAATTTAGTTAAATTTCCACAGTTTAAAAATAAAATAAAAAATAAAAAATGTGCAGTACGTTCGAGTCGTTCGGCTCACACCATAGTTGATGCACCCTGGAAATTTATAGGGTGCACCGAAAAAAAATGTCAATTTTTTTAAGGCGGTGCGTTTGTAAACATTAACGCACTGGGGCATAAGTTTACCGATGCATCGCATAAAATAATATAGCTATTTTTGGCGGTGCCTCTAATTAATGTTAACGCAACGAGGCATTATGTTAGAAGACACATCGCATAAATCATATATATTATTTTATGTGGTGCGTTGGTAAACGTACGCACCGGTGAGTTAATGCTTACACAATGCACCACCTTAAAAAATTAGAGCATAAATGCCTAAGTACTGTAATTATCATTTTTTAAAAAATTAGTGGTGTGGTGCGTCACATTTCCTAAAAAACATCGGTGCGTGTCGGGAAAAGGATATGCACCACAAAAACAATTTTTTTAAATATTGTTTTATAGTGCTTTAATATTTTAAGTTTTTTATTATTTTAGGCGGTGCATCAGATAACCTTCACGCATTGGTGTGGTAAGGTTATAGATCATACCACATAAAATAATATTACAAATTTCATACGTGCATTACGTTACAGGGAGCACCGTCAATGGTGCTCACAATTAAGATACGCACCGTGAGCAGTGCTTGACTATTTTTTGGGGGCACCAATGATTAAATTTACTTATTTTTTGAAGGAAGCTATTTTTCTGTATTTATAAATAAATTTCTCATCTACTAGATTTTTTGTATGTTTTGTGTATGAGGTTGATGTATTTCATATGTTAATTATGCAGAGACATCAGTGAAGAGAACAACATCAGCAGCAACAACATAGAGTTGACCTATACAATGTTGTATGGGATTGGGAGGTGATGGAGAGGGATTTGTACCCTCTCCCTATTATTGCAGTGACCCATGTCCTCTTTAGGAATGTAGTCCTCCTTAATTACTATGAGGAGGTTGCATGCCTGCAGGGGCACTCCGGGTTGTTGGTGTAGCTAATCCATCAATGGGATTTCCATCGATGAGCATTATGTGTTGGTCTTGATCAGTGGTACCATCCCACTGAGGAGGATATATATTTTATCACTGGGCTATCTAGGAGAAGGGATAATTCTCCCCAATTCCATGATTTTCCAATAGGTGTGGCAGCAGAGAGTGAAATCATGTACTCTCATAGATAAATTGGGGTTTATTTACTTTCCCCAGTTGGTTTCCAGATGTCTGGTGGACAACTACGGATCACTTCTTTTAGTCCAGAGGAGGTTAGGTGTCTCTCATTGTTAGTGACGACCATTGCACACTTTACCGGTGATGGGTAGCACATTAGTTTCCCTCTTTTGTATTATGTTGATTCTTTGGCACAGAGGCCATGGTGTATTAGATGGTCTGCCATTTTTTTTGGCAGTTTTGTAAAACTATAGATAGATGTCATGTTATGATACATGGGAGGGCGAACTTCCCTTTTGCTTCAGAGTTGTTTTGTTTATTTTTTGAGAGGTTTCCAGAGACGAGGCCTACTTTTTTCCATCATCCTTTTAGGACGACGACTAAGGTGCAGATGCACATGTGGGATGAGATGATGCCCAAGAGGAGCCAATCAGAGTTTTTGGCCAAGGATTTCACCAATGCATTGGGGATACTAGCTAGTGAGGTCATTCACATGTTCATGATGGTGTTGTGTCCTTACGCGGGGTTGGATTGGCAAGGATTTCTGAACATCCTCTTCACACCGGATGAGCCACTAGATGCTAGAGGTAATATTAGTGTTTTATTTAAATTAATCTAGTTTCATTTTATTGTCTTACTTAATTAAAATAAAATTAATTCTAACACGTTCTTTAACTTGTTTTATTAAATTATTTGATGAAATTGTGTAATTATTGTTGTGTACTATATATTTTTCAAATATTGGCACATTCATTAGGGATGCGCCTCCTCCCCCACCAGATGACGATGAGGAGATGATGTCTGAGGCCATGGCGGGTCAGGGTCCTCAGGTGCAGATACTCGACGCCATCCGTCATAGGCCAGATATTAGATTCAGGTTGGAGCTGGGCAACCAACTCTGTGCACTTTTGGCTAATGTGGGAGTTCACCATGTGCTTATGCAAGACATTAGGGAAGAACCTATGCTCTTGGAGCTTTGGAGGGAGATGTCATGTGATATGATTCCTCTTATGCATCATATTTTTGGAGCTACCAGGCTATTAGCAGTGAGGATGGATCCTAATGATATGCACTCTTCTTCTAGTACCCGTTTGTCCAATACCCCATCGATTGATGAGGGTGGTAGTGATTCTTCTCCACCTCCTCCTCCTTCACCTCACCCAGATCATGAGTAGGAAACACATATTCCTCCTTCACCTTACCTAGATGAGCAAGCACCACCTATTCCTCCACCGCCTATTTCTGATCAAAGAGTTGACCAACCACTTCCTCCTGATCATCCATCATCTTCTACTACAGACCAAGCCTCCACTATTGTTGTAGATATTATTATCTCATAGGTTGGACCATATATGTTATAAGATTTATTTGACTTATTCATGATATATATATATATATATATATATATATGGTGCATTTTTTTTGTTCATGTTGATGTACTTAATTTATATGTTGATATTGATGTGTTTATTGTTAGGTCGTGTTAGTATGTTTTTTAAATGTGCTTGATAGATGTGCATGTTAAAACAATGTTCATTGTTGATATTTTGATGTAACTACGAAAGATATTCTTTTTTATTTGTATTGGTCAAACCTTGAAAATTTTATTGTAATATTATTGTATAAATCGGCTCAAAAGAAATTATTATTTTATTGTTATCCTTATTGTAAAAGTCAAAATGGCCCCTCTTAGGGTTGTGTCTTTTCGGGAGTCAAGTTATGTGTATAAATAGAGGTCGAGTTCCTCTCATTTTTATACACACACAACTCACCTTCTCTTGTGTATTTGGAGCATAGCAAAGGAGGTCTAGCACAGGAGGTCTTGGTTTCTTGGTCTTGGTCTATTTGTGGAGAGCTATAACATGACATTGTACTAGTTGAAGGAATCTATATTGAAGAATTGGTTGTTGGGTTTTCTCCCCCATGAGGGTTTCCCAAGATATATCTTGTGTTCTATGATTGTTTATCTTTCAGTGATCTATTACATGCAATTGTTAATGAATGTTAAAGAAGATAAATGTAACTGCTAAAATTATAACATTCATTAGATGTGCATTTTTCCTATTGATCATGATGATGTACTTAAATAATTTATATGTTGATGTTGATGTGTACATTGTTAGGTCAAGTTAGATATGTTTGTTAAATGTGCTCAATAGATGTGTATGTTAAATGGTTCTTGTTAGATGTGTGTGATGATGATGTTAGACAATGCTTGTGTTTTGTTAGATGTGATCACAATGATGATGCCCTGATAGATTATTAGATTTGTGTGATAGCTAATTAATGACGTTTATATGTTACCTACATGTATATATAGTTAGATGATGTTGGCGAATTTAAATGTGTATTTTAGATGACATTTATGTTTGTTAGATGGTTATCATCACGATGTTTTTTTCTTATTAAATGATCTTTGTTATAGATTATGTATTGGTGAACTTATATCAAAATTTTATATATGAAACATAAAGACTTAATTTAAATAAAAAATGCAAAAATATTTTTATAAATTACAAAGTCCAATATGGTTGAAACTATAATTGCAAAATTACCATAAACATTTTTCTATTGCATAGATAGTTCATACATATTCATTCTAACTAAATTATTTTTCAAAAAACAAATTATATATGAATGAATGTTATTTTCCATTGTATTATTTACTCTTTTTGAATAGAGTCTTCTACACTAAAAATTGTTATTATAAAAAGTTATGATTTCCAATGATAAACATTCTATTGGCCTTAAAATTTTATGGATGCAAATCTTCCTATTGTTATTTTTGTCATTATAAAACTTTACAAGGAGAAAGTAGGAATTTCATATCCCATTAAAAATTCAACTAGTTTGACATTTTTCAGGATTTCACAATTGGAAATACCTAGTTTTAAGCGTAAAAACTTTTTTGAATCTTACCAATTATATAAAATGTTTGACAAAAAATTTCTAAAAACATGTTGTTACGACTTTATCATGAAAACAATTCTTAAATTTTTATGTTAAACATGCAACGACATATAAATATCTTCAAATAACAATATAAAATTCTATTTCAATCAATTGTTCCATGCAATCACAAATAATTTGAAAGACAAACACATTACGCATCAAATTGATTGTTAACCAACTAGAATTGTTCAAAGATTTGTTATAATTAACTTTTCATTTCCTCTGTCACAAGATGAATAAAAAACAATATAATTAACAAAAAAAAGATAATATATATATATATACAACAACAATATAAATGATGAAATAAAACATGTACATATCACTCTTAGTTGTCATCACCCTGATTATCTTCCTCGCTTGGCATGATAACACTGTTCTCAAAAATATGTTTTGATCTAGGGTAATGTCTTAATACGAACCATCGATCCCTATCCAACACATCTGGGTTAAAAAACACTTGGTTCTAGTGTTCTGGGAAAACATAAGGCTCCTTAGCTTCATCCCACATCTTTCTAGAGTTGATACATATCATCCCATTATCGTGATCTTCCTTTACATTATTATGATCAAGGGTATCCCACCACTTGCACCAAAAAATAACACATTGCAAAGAAGAGAAGTCCACTCAAATGATCTCTTGTATCTTTCCACCGTAAGCTAACTTCCCTCGTATTAGGTTTTGATCGTGGTAGTTAGCCAGACTAGATTGGTCAAACTCGACTTCCACTCCACAGACTTGTGTCATGAGTCCATCATCGACATCCTCTGTGAAAAAATGATGTCCATATGCCCACATAGATGGGAACAAATGCACCTGTAAAAAAGTGAAAAAATCATAGTGTCATGTGTCTAATAACCTGACCAATAAAATATAAATTATAGATGTTACAATTCAAAGGTGCATTATGAAGTTAAAAATGTACATAAAGATATTATTACCGAGTTGTTGCACCCAATCCCTATTTTTAGTGCATCCTCTTCAGCATGTGGGTAACGACCAGAAGCATTGTATTTCTCTTTTACTTGGTCAGCAGCCCAACTATTGGGGCATATCATTGGCACATTTTATTTTAAGTGATCAGGATAAGGCATCATTCTACCATTCAACCGTCTGAATTCTTTCCTATCATTGTCCCATTTCCTCCTCTTATGTTCGTACAATGTGACCCATGGTTGTGTTGCCTCCGAATTGTAAAGAGTGAATTTATTGATGGCATCAATTTCTAAATTATCTGATGTATATATTCATGAAATCAAACCAACATATAGTACATATGAGATCAAATTATACATTACGAAGTTCAGTGTGAATAGTTACTGTGTAGAAATTTGACAAATGATAAGTGACTTACTCTTTATCAAGCACCTTTTTCTATTTGTTTGGAAAAAGCTCCCCTTCTCTTTTGTCTTCATCCCTTTCGTCATCCCAAATCACCACACCTGGTCTGTTGTCGATATGTTTGATGTACTCACTGGCATAATAGAAAGACTCATATGATATGTACCCCTTTTCCATAAACCCCTCGGGTTTTTCCCTTCATCGAACAAATCCTTTCAATTTCTTCATATACTTCTCTAAGAAGAACATCCAACAACAGGAGACCACTTCGACTAATTCAACCACATCTACTAGGTGAATTAGAAGATGAACCTGCAAGTCCATGAAACTCGTCGGTAGTTCCTTCTCAAACATTGAAACAATCTCAACTATGTCTTGATGCCACTGTGGAATGCTAGCCACATGAATCTCCTTTGATGTGATCCAACGTACAAATGCATATAATTTAGATATGGCACCTCGTAGGTCCTGGGGGAAGTCATGGTTCACACACCCACGCACGACCAAAGGATAATGATACTACAAAGTAAACACATACAAAATTAATTATGTTTTATCCCATGGCATAAAAATTAAAACAAAAAATAAAATCATGTTTTTGACATACATGCTCTTAGAAGGTTCAAATGGTCATGTGATTTCAACCCTGACAAATGGTCTTGCACAATGAAGTTATGTCGTAGTGAAGACCCATATAAATAAGACACCTTCACACCCAATATGACTTCCTTTTCCAAAGAAATATCATCTTTCTTCAAAATCCATGGGACATCACCTTCTTTGAAAGACCAAGAGGGACCAACCTCTCCTCTACTTTCTTGTCTTGGCTAATGTTTCTTTTTAGTTTTTGAAGAAATAAGATCTCTCCTAACAACCAATGTGTCACTTTATTTTGATGATATGTGCCTCCGTAAAGAAGATGAAACATTTTTAAATATATGCATGGGATCTAGTAAGTGGGGAATCCTAAGATGCTCCCAATATGGGAACTCATAAAAGACAGATTTCCTTTTCATCCCAATGGGAAATTTCTCAACATGGTTGTCAAAGAATTCTAGATCATCGAACATAGGCTTCCCATTTGAATCGAACATTTTTGTAATCTCCTTCTCCTTCTCCTTCTCTCATATGCTCTAAGCCATTATGTTGGTGACATTATTGTAGGCCTTTGGGTTCTCTTTGGTTTACCATTGAAAGTAGATGTTGCTCTTCTGTAAGGGTGTTGTTTTGGGAGGAATACCTTGGAGTAGTCATACACTATATTTTGTATATGGTTGGACCACCCAATCTTCAGAGAAGGTCCACAACATTTACATCCATGATACCCTTTTGTTACAAGACCTGTGAAATTATTAATGTATACAGAGCATGTTAGCGTTGAAGATTAGAACAATTGCAGTGAATTAAATATGCCAAAAAATATTGTTATGTATATAAACAAATCAATAAACATGTAATTACCAGAGAAACTCCTAAGATTGGATAATCATGTGTGGTGTAAGCACATATGCCATACAACGTAAAAATCCTTATTTTTGTGATGGGTCTTGATACATCGTATACATGTATCCCTTTCCATAATTCCTTCAATTCATCTACCAATGGTTGTAGGTATACATCCATATTTTTCACTTGTCTTCTATCGGGGACTATAAGAGCCAACATAATATGTTCACTCTTCACGGACAACCATGGGGGGATATTTTTATTGATCACTACTACATGCCAAAAAGAACAGTTGGTGTTTTGGAGGGAATATGGGTTGACATCGTCCATGGCTATGTTGAGTCGTAGACTTTGTATTTCATCCTTGAATTTTCTAGGCCATGTATCCTCTATATGCTTCCTGGCTATTGAATCTATTGGGATTTTCATAACTCCCGACTCACTTTTGTGCAAGGCATGCTATCCTTGCAACATAACTAATTATTTGCAATGAAAGAGCCTTTGAATCCTTGGGATTATAGGCATGTGCCTCAATATCTTATGAGGAGGACCATGTGATTTTCCCTTTTTATTTGATTTATGGTGCTTGTCATGCCCACATTTCAGACATATCTCTTTTTTTGCATATTCTCCTCTATATAGAATACAATCATTCAGACATGCATGATATAATATGTACTCAACACCCAACATTTTCAATATCTTCTTTGCCTCTTCGTAGCTACCGGGAAAGACATTATCACTAGGAAGAACCTTATCTTTGAATAACCTGTATTTAGTGGGAAATATAAATGTACAATGTCATTTAACGTTCATAAAATCAACCCCGGAGGGTTTGGAGCAATTGCAAGCTAGTGTTTGGCAGTCGCAGCCATAGCAGAGGATAGCATGAGAACCAAAGGGAGGGGTAAGTGTGCCCCCTCATATAAATAGGTAGTGGTGGACAAAGGGAAAGGGCCAAGAGGTGTAGTTTTCAAGACACCAATGACAGAAACCTCGGGATTAGACCTAGAAAAAGGTTAGGAAAGGAACCAGGGAAAAAGCGAGTGCATGGAAGAAGATGCCAGAGAAACTCAGAGTGAGGCGCAAGACACAACGAAGCCTAATGGGACAGAAGGGCGCAATCGTGCAAACCCAAAACAACAATGATACCCAAGTTGATACTAGAGGATTCGCAAATGCAACTTTACAGGGACCAGATGAAGACGCATGCGCTAATCTGTAAGTTCATGGGTTTGTGGGCCACAGAAAGAACGTTGTGCAACTGGATTAAATATCATTGGAATCCAAACGAAGAAGTGGAGCTCCACCTGGGCTCGAAAGGCTTCTTCACAACATCGTTCATGAACCTGGAGGATAGGGATAGAGTCTTTGAGGGAGGTCCATGCAGCCATGGAAGGAAAATTTCTCCCCAGAAAAAGAGACTTTCAAAAAGGTGTTAGTCTGACTGAGATTTTATTCCTTACCCTTAGACTACTAGTTGCCCTCTACTTTTGAAGCAATAGGAAACAAACTGGGGAAATATGTGAAGACCTCAGAAGCCACCGTATACATCTTACGCAAGAATATGCATAGAGATGGATGTGTCTGGAGCACTCCCATAAGCCATAAGTCTGGAATTCAAGGATGAGGAATGCATCAAAAGCATATATTACGAACAGATCCCCTTCAGATGCCGAAGATGCCATGAACATGGCCACCTGATCAGAGAATGCCCTCTTAATAAAAAATAGGAAGCGGAAAAGCCCAAACCACAACAGGATGAGGATGGGTTTATAAAACCGAACCCCAGAAGAAAATTAAAAAAAAAGAAGAGTAAAACCCCAGCAGGAAATAACCCGGAGACCCAAAATAAAATGGAAGGAAGGGGTAGAAGACGAAAAGGATTCAGCAAAAGCTCAAGAAATCAGAGAACAAGTAAAAAATGAGCCCATCGATCAACCAAGTAACAAGAAGGAACATGGGAGTTGTGCAACCCCGATGGATGGAGAAACTAGAGACGACAACACCCCCATGCAAGAAGCAGAGGGAGATGCGGAAATGACCCCGAGCGAAGTAGGCACAAAAGATCCTGATCTTTGTGACCTTGTGGAAAAGGAAGGGATAGATCTCCCAAACATACTGGAGCAATGGAAAAGATAGGGAGTAGACAATGTACCAACAGAGCAACTTCACCACATTTAGTACTTGTTTCTCCTAAGGGAGGAAGCCAAATATAGAGGACTAAAGTGCACACACAGGGAGATAGGACACCTAGGAGTCAAAGTCGGCGAGGGACAACCACAGCTCTCACCCAAGAAGACGAGGAGGAAAAAAGCCAGGAAATCAAATAGCATAGCCCAACAGGAGCTTGGAGCACTACCGATAAACTCTAGTAAGATCAATAAACTCCTCCCCAACTCCCCCCCCACATGTTTAAATGAAGGTTATAACTTGGAATATAAGAGGCCTAAACGGCCCGAGAAAGCAAAGAATCCTTAGAAATAGAATAAAGTAGGAACAACCAGATCTCTGTTTCATTCAAGAGACAAAATGCACTACAGACAGAATGGAGGCAATCAGTAAACAACAACGACGCAAGTACAAGATGGTGTCTATCGGAGGCCGCCAAATGGCAGAAGGTATTCTCACCTTGTGGAACCCACAAGTACTGAGCCTAATAACAACTAAAGTGACCAGGCACACCCTTACAGTTCGCATGCAAATCATTGGAAACACAGAGGTGATTCTATGCACTAATGTGTATGGGCCGTAGGTGTCAGAGGAAAAGAGAGGAATGATACGAGACCTATAAGACCTTAAAACCTGATCCAACAACCTCCAATGGATCCTGGCAGGGGACTTCAACATCATCACGTCACTTGCGGAGAAAAAAGGAGGTGCAAGAAGATTGGATAGGGAGGCAGAAGAAATCTCAAAGTTCATAGACACAGCGGAGATGGTAGACCTCAAAACTAATAATGGCTAGTTCACCTGGAACAATAAACGGATGAACCAGTATTAGGTAGCAACAAGACTCAACAGATTCCTAGTATCGGAGTCAATCATTATGCAGGGGCTAACCTTAGATTGCAACATCCTTCCCTGGGGGGGATCTGATCACTGGCCAGTGCAACTGGAAGAAGGTTTCCAAACCACACCAAAGAATAGACCCTTTAGATTTGAGAAATTTTGGATTGAACATCCGACTTTCAAGGACATAATCAAACAGTGGTGGAGGGAGGAGCAACCAGAGCAAGGGACAAGGATGTTCAAACTCTATAAGAAACTAAAGTACATCAAATATAAGCTCAAGGAGTGGAACAAGGAAAATTTTAGGAATACAAACTAAGAGAAAAACAACATAGAAGAAAAAATGAAAAAACTCCAGGAAACCTGCATTTCGGAGGGCTATATAGAGGATCGAAAAAAGGAAGAGATCCAGGTGACCCGGGAATGGGAAGCTCGATGCCAGCAGGAAGAAACACTTTGGTGATAGTCCTGTATCAGATGACTAAGGGAAGGAGAGCGGAACACCAAGTCTTTTCATAGAACAACCATGGCTAGAAGAGCCCATAACAAAATCCTGAAGATAAAGGAACGGGATGGAATAGAGCGAGAGTCACATAAGGAGATCGAAAATACTCTAGTAAACCACTTCCATGGATAGCCCGGGAACCTAACCAACACAGAATGGAGGCCATATAAAGGATAATCCAGCATATCCCCCGCCTGATCACCGAGGAACAAAATAACAACCTCCCCATTGTTGAGAAGGAAATTGACCAAGCACTCCAGGAAATTCCCAATGGGAAAGCCCTAGGTCCAGATGGCTTCATAGTGGAGTTCTTCAAATCCTACTGGGAAATTGTCAAACATGACGTTTATAGGGTAGTGGAAGACTCTAGAAGGTCAGCCTCCATTCTAAAAGCGCTAAATGCTATAATGATTACAGTAATCCCCAAAGAAAATGAAGCCAAAACCCCTAATCGCTACAGACCTATAACGTTGTGCAATGTGGTTTATAAGATAATCTCCAAAGTTATAGCAAATAGATTGAAACCCCTCCTACCCACACTGGTCTCACAATAACAAGCAGGCTTTGTGGAAGGAAGACAAATAATGGACAATATCATCCATGCCCACGAGCTTATCCACACCCTGAAGCTTCAGAAGAGAGGGGGAATGATAATACAACTGGACCTAGAAAAAGCTTATGAAAAAATTAGCTAGCATTATATGGTCAAGACTCTGGAAGCCTTTGGTTTCACCCAACACTGGATCAACTGGATAGTCAGCCTAGTATCCACAACAAGCTACTCACTACTAATAAATGGAGCCCCTACCAAACCTTTTCTGCCCACGAGAGGCATCAGACAAGGAGACCCATTGTCCCCCTTCCTGTTCATTCTGATGATGGAATGTCTCAGTCGTAGCATAAAAAGTGCAACTGCAACATGTGAAATAACATGTATCAAACCTTTCGAAAATTTCCCTACTTCCACACGCCAACAGTTTGTGGATGACACCTTACTTCATGGTATACCCACGGTCAAGGAAGAAAAAGCCTACAAACGAATCCTAGAAGAGTTTGGGGAATCCTCGGGTGCAGAGATCAACCATTCCAAATCTATGATCTTCTTCTTCAATACCAACCCCACAATCCAAAGGAATTTGGACAACATTTTGGGCTTTGAACGCAAAGCACTCCCAACTAAGTATCTGGGCATTCCCCTGACAGAAAAAGCTTACATAATGTCAAACTGGGAAGGAATAATCAACAAGTTATAGGAGCGGGTCAAAAATTGGACGTACAGATCCCTCAACCTAGCCGAAAGACTTATTATGACCAAGTCAATTTTGCAAGCAATTCCAGCCTTTATAATGTCCGTCTTCCCAACCCCCCAGGGGATATTACAAAAAATAAGAACCATCCAAAGGGATTTCCTGTGGTGAGGAGAAGAAACAAAGAAAAAATGGGCCCTGGTGGCTTGGGAGAAGGTCTGTAAACCAAAAAGCAAAGGAGGCATGGGGCTACAAGACCCCCAAGTGACCAATGACGCCTACGGGGCTAAACTCTGGTTGTGTTGGGTCAAAGAAACTACTACACCATGGGTCAACCTATAGAAGGCAAAGTATGCCCCAGACATATGCGACCATGAAAAAATCCGCTTAAGAGGCACCAGGGAAGGTTCATACATTTGGAACCTATCCTGGCGCAACAAAGCCTGGATTTAGACAGAGAGATTTTGGGAAATAAGGAATGGTAGAACAGCCAAATTCTGGGAGGACGCCTGGCAACAAGAACCTAGAATGGAGAACCCGGACAAGGAGGAACTCCAACATGAGTTGATCGCGCAAGGTAAAACTAGAGTCTACCATTACTAAAAACAAGAAACAAATTGCAACAAATGGAGAATCTGGGACACTCTCACTCCACAGAGTAGAGACCAAACCGCAACAATGGTAAAAGAAGTGGAGGAGGAATTGGGGAAATGAAAAATAGTATTCATGAAAGGAAATAACCAACTGAGATGGGGACAAAAACACGGCAGGGAATTCAATCTAAAAGAAGTCTGACACTATATCGTGGACCAAGATCAAGAAGACTCAACGCAACAATGGAATAAGCTTTGGAACAACCCCCATTGGACAAAAATAAAAAATTTCAAATGGTTAATACTCCACAACTGAATTCTAACTTGGGAAAACCTAAGGAAAAGGGGATTCATAGGTCCTTCCAGATGCCACCTCTGTCAATCCAAGGAAGAAACAACGAACCATCTCCTTGATGAATGTACATACACAGCAGAAATCTGGGACTGGGCGATAGGTATCTTCCGACAGTCCAATAGGATCTGAGGTAACATCTCTGCAACTATCAACATCTGGAAAGTAAACTACAGGGAAAATGAAGATGTGAATCTCTGTTGGACCCTCATCCCAGGAATGATCATATGGGA
This sequence comes from Picea mariana, assembly GCA_032191745.1. Taxonomy (NCBI): domain Eukaryota; kingdom Viridiplantae; phylum Streptophyta; class Pinopsida; order Pinales; family Pinaceae; genus Picea; species Picea mariana. The sequence continues at coordinate 38,013 of JASDQU010244059.1, read as the reverse complement.
AATATGGAAGGAAAGGAATCGACAGATGTTCAGGAACCAAAGCTGGTCGAAAGGGAAGATCAAGGAAACAATAATCTCCATGACAAGAGAAATGGTACAGAGCTGCAACTGCCAGACAGGAAGAGCACAACTCACAGACCAAGACTCTTGAATCCTAGAATCCTTCCACCTGAAAGACGGACGCAACCCCAATCAGGTAAGTCGTCCGCCGCAACTCCAAGTAGGTGAGCGCAACTGGAAACCACCATCAATAGGCTCCCTCAAGCTAAATTTCGACGGGGCATCGAAAGGTAACCTAGGACAGACAAGAATGGGAGGAGTAATCAGGGACAATAAAGGAAATATCATCCGGTTGTACGTTGGGAGTCTGGGAAACTCAACCAACATCGTCACCGAATTCAGAGCATTGGAGACCGACCTCGAGATTCTAAGCCAGGAAGGGATGACAAATGCCATAGTGGAAGGAGATTCCATGATGGTTATCAACATAGTAAGGAGACTCCAAAACAATACCAGAGTGGGATAAATTCAGAGGCACTGGCGCTTGGCACATTCCCTACAAAAAATTCAGGATCACTTATAGACGGGGATCACAGTGGAGTTGCGTTGGGTACGGAGGTCAGCAAATGGATTGGCGGACAAAATATCTAACGAGGGGGTCGACAAGGAAGGACCAGAACTAGACATTATCTGGAGTAACATCCCGAATGGTCAGTTCCAAACAGACTGCATCCAACTAGCAGCAAAAGACTGTGACGGCAGTCGAAGTACAGACAACCACATCGAGGATGGAGGCGCAGGAATAATTGAAGGGCATGTAGGATCCAGGTAGAATCCGATAGCCCACTACTCAAATACGAGTTATAATGCAAATCCAACTCACACAACAAGAGGAGGTACGACACCACGGTCTTGTCAATAGGAAGAAGTACAGGGGTTGTCCGTGGGAAAACATAAAATATAATCAACATGCGGCAAAGGACGAAGAACAAAAAGGCTTTCCATGGCCAAGTATGGGTACACCTCACCCAAGTACAGATACGGGGAGTGGTAAAGATTTTTGTACAGCGTGCAGGGCAAAGGATTGGCGCAGGGATTACGGCAGAGCTACCAAGAGCACACACTCTGAAACAGTGAAAAAGGATCAGAAGGCACACCTTTACAAGCGACACATGATTTCCAGGATGAGGCCACAGCCAGGGAGATCCCATAAAAGAAGAAACACCAGGAATAGCCATGGACCGAAGAGAAGCAATTACAGAGGCCATCTTACTTACCAGAAAGGGGCGAACAGGAACAAGAGAAGAACCCCAAGCAAAAACCACCACAAACAAGACAAGATGGTACGAATGAAGAAAACCCATAGTAAGAGAGGCCCCCAAGGGAAAGAACCTCTGCCAAGCACCCAGAGGATTATAAGGATGGAGCAAGCGGCCAGAGAAGCCAAGGGTACCTTTCTCATGCAGGTCGATCCAAAGGAAAAAGCGATCATCAAAAGGTTGGAGCGAGAAATCAACACCACACGCAAGGGAAAATCTTGGATGGAACTAATTCAGGAAGTGGACGGGATAAGGGACCCAGGGGCCACACGGCCCAGAACAACCCTCTACCACAAAATGATGGAGGAGGCCTGGAGAACAAAAATGTTGATAGGCAAGATGAGTGCCGATCGGAGAGAGACCAGCAGAGATGCAATCAAGGACCACAAGAAGGTGCTCACAAAAATTCTAAGTCGCCTCGGCAACCTGGAGGCCAGTGCAAAAATACTAGCTGAGAAGCTAGAAGGAAAAAATGGAACGAATGGCAGGCCAATTCCACCTTTACCTATTCTATGTCCACCACATGGACATCACTCCAGCAGACCAGAGTGGAACACCATCTTATATCAGAAAGACGCACACGGGGGAGCAGAGGAAGGAGAACAAGGCTAGAAAGGATGGAGATGAAAGGCATCCCATCATCCTGGAATAGCGCAGGATCAACCCATGTTCAAGTTGTATTCAATGTAGGAGCTACCCCTTTTTTATGGTTATGTCTTTTGTATATGTTATGGTTCAGTTTATCAAACTAGTCTTTGGAGGACTGGGTCGGTTTCCCATGGTGGTGGCCCAACCCTCCCCCTGCTATCTTAGACAGCGCAAATCTGGGATCCCTGATCTGGTTTCCTTTTTGGCAGATCAAGGGACTCCCCGTTTCTTTTTTGTATCATAGCTTCTCTCATTAATACAGGAATTCACACTCACTTACAAAAACAACAACAAAAAACATTCATAAAATCAACCATTTTTAAAGTTGATTGTATGACAATATTTCTCAAAATATAAGGGACTTCAGTTTCAGTTTCATCAATATTACCGTGAAACATGAGTTTGGCATGCCAAACTTTGCTTTCAAGTTGTACAGTAACATAATTGTCCCCAGCTGGGTAGAATTTGACCGGATAGGTCCAAAGAGAGGGGTGGTGGAAGCAAATTTCAGGCTTTCGAAAAAGATATCAGTGATATGACCATCATCCTCTAGCTCATCATTTTGGAATTCATCTAACAACATTGTATCCATGGTAGTAGTATCTCATAAATAATCATCCATACCAACCTCTATTTGATTGACTCCATTGCCAACTTGTGAAGAACTACTATTGTTGTAGTCATTCCTAATTGGTGAATCTAGAGGTAGTGGGAATTGAATAGGTGGTTGATTCAAACATTCTTGGTATGCTTCTTCTCCGAGTTGTGCTCTTATTTCAACCTTCTCTCGATTTGACATTGTAGTGGCGTGTAACGAAAGATGATAGGTAGGTCGTTCTTCATCACAATCCTAATTTCAAAAATATTTAACATTAGTACATCGATGATATTAGTAAGCACGATGCAATTGGTTTGTTGAAATTACATTATACCAAACAATTATTACCATCATTGACCCAGGATTATGACTAGAAGATGGCATATTACAATTTGTAGGGTAAAGTAGATGTCCATTTTCATCTACCAACTACTTGCGATATGTTGCTCATGATAAGAGCTTCCGACGTTTTTGAACTGGTGGAATATTTTATGCATCTAAACTCGATTATGAATTAGGATCCTGCAAATTTGGATATATTTTTATTCATATTGACATGTATAAAAAAATTAAGTCAATTAGATTAATTGAAATGTAAATAAAATATGAACTCACTAGAGATGGAAAGGGAGAACTTCGCGATGGACTCTGAGCAATATGGAACGGGATGGAATTTGAAGAATTGGCCATTTGATATTATAAGCTTTTCTCCATGCATTTGAGCAAAATCAACAATAAATTTTTAAGAATAAGGCAACTTTAAGCGAAAAATGTATACTATGAAGTACTGCAAGTCATGTGGATGCATCCTAAAATATAATTTAAGATGAATATATTATTTTATGTGCAAATAAAAATTCAGATAACTTTTAAAGCATAATCGTGCGCTTAATTAAACCATACACATCAATGTGTATATAACAATGTAAAGCATCGGGGCATTTAATTACTAATCGCACCGGTGATCAATATTTCAAACAAAAAAAGAATTATATGATATCGGTGCTCCAAACTTATTTAGTGCACTGATGCATTTCAGAAACAAACGCACCGATGCGTTATATTAATAAACACATTGGTGTTTCGAAAAACTAAAAAAAAGGTGTGACTTTGTTTTTTTATAACTAAAAAATGAGAGGGAATTTATTTTTTGAAAATCTAATTTCATAAAGTCTTTTAAATAGTAAGAAGCTATTCACTATTTCATTATTTTGCCAAAAATTATAAGGGAGATATTTGCAATAGAGTCATACTGGGGAGCACTGTGGAGCAGTAGAATACTTTAAGACAACAAAATTATTCAAAAGATCAAAATTTGAAGGGTATGGTGATTCACTCAAAACCATTTTCATAAAGTCCTTTAAATAGTATTAAGCTATTAGCTATTTCATTATTTTCCCAAAATTTACAGGGGAGATATTTGCAAGAGACATACCAGGGACCACTATGGAGCAACAAAATACTTTGGAACAACATAATTATTCAGAAGATCGGAAATTGAAGGGTATGGTGATTCACTCAAAAACCTTCTGCAGCAACAAAATTATTCAAAAAAAAAATTAAAAAATTTCATACTTACCCTAAACCCTTGCTTCTTCTTGCTTATATGACTACAAAATTTCACTTTAGGGTTTAACTCCCTCTATCACTTCACAATTAGGGCTTTTCATTTTAGGCATTTTAGATTTAATGGATTTTTGTTTCTATGTATAAGGTGTTTGGCATGTGATGCAAGGGGACCACTTATTGCATCAGATCCAAACCCTCTCGGCCTTGTCATATTTTAAAAAAAATGGTTTATGGTTATCGATGTGCTTATTTGACTATAACGCACCGGTGCACTTAATGATAAAGTGAACTGGAAATGTTGTAACATAATTTTTTTTTTAAATTGTTCATCGGTGTGTAATTTTTTTTTGGTTATTTTTTTCGTCCATGGTATTTTTTTTTCATTTTTTACTCTAGTCGCGTTGTGGTTATCAATACATATCACACCGTTGTAATTTAAAGTATTTTTTTTAAATTTATTTTTCCCTGTCGGTATGTTTCCTATATCAAACGCACCTGTGCATTCATATTATTACAGCGCACTGGAAATCGGAATTTTTTTTTTAAAGCTGAAATTATGTGATTTATTTATAAAATATATTTAATAGCCTTTGTATCGAATGGTACCGATTGTATATCGATAAAAAAAAAAGTGTGATAATAATTCAAGTATCAAAAATTATGATCGACACAATGATAGCATATCCAAAAAAGCAAAAAAAACAAGTTCTTTGTAAATTCTATACAAATTTAATATATTTGAACTATATGTAAGTTTAACTAATATGTATTGTTAGTGTGTGTCATGCAGAGCCACAAAATGAGGAAGCTCGATAAGATTCTTTGTGATCTAAGTGCAAAAGAGCGTTAAAGTTTGATGGAAAATTTGCAAAAGGATGAATCAGGTGAATGAAAAAATACTATTCAATATGAGTTTTTTTTTTTTAATTTTCATTAATAATATAGTTAAGAATATTAGATAACATGTTTCAAACAATCTATTAATTCACATATGTTTAATCTTCTACAGGGACCAACAACGAAGGAACGAAATGTCATCCTAAGAAAATAAAAATTATAGAAGATGTAAATGATGATGAATTGGTCCTTAGCTCATCTGGAGGTTAATGAAAGGGGGGGGGTGGATTTTTACAAAACCATGAGGGATATAGTGGAATGAACATATAGACGTACTTTCCACTTACAATACATAAATCAATCCAATGATTCCAAGAACCAGGTTATATCTAAACTATAGGAAGAGTTTTTGGAGCAATGGTCAATGAGACCTGTCAAACTTGCAACAGCAAAAACATACAACAACAAAAAAGAATCATTAAAAAATTAATATTCGTAAAAATGTTTTAATTCTAGAATATGTATATATTACTAAAAAGCATTCGTTTATTAATATCAATTTTGTTAAATTTAGTTTTCATATATCAATATAAAAATAGTTTATTGTTTGCATGTTACTTTTTTCAGGAAGATTATGAAAATCCCAAAGGATCAACGAGCTGATATCCGAAATATGTAGTAGGAATGTCCAAAAAAGTGTATAAGGAGATGGTCAAAGAAATGGACATAATTGCATCGTAGGAGGAGTCATCTCAACAACAACGTACTTCAAATGTATGAAATCATTGAAATTTTCTGTTAGGTACATATAAATAAATAATTTAGCATTAAGTATTAATTTTCAATTATTTTCTTGCAAAAAAGAAAACAAAATGGAACTCATTCAACACATAAAACAAGACAACAAGGAAGAAAAGGGCTTATAGCAAAGTTTGTGAGTAATTGTTATTTCATTATAACATTAACTTAAGATTTCATTTTTGTATATTTTAAGTTGTTTTACAACAACCATTCTTGAATGTCTTCAAACAGGTGCTAACATACAAAGAAGAGTCATCAAAAGAATTGATTGACATTGGGTTAAGTAAGGGTTGTGAGTATATGTTGGCATATCAAAAATTAATTGTGGAATTTGTAAGTATCTATGTTGTTTTACTTCTCTCATTTTATAATTAATGGAACAAAAAAAAATCTTTATATTAAATCTATGATTTATTATGGGGTATAAAACTTGCAGGAAACAAAGTATGGAAATGTGTCAACAGAAGAGTTGTTGAGAGAAGGCATGAGATTTGGTTTTGAAAGAATGTGTATCATTGAGGACTAAATTATTTCTATGGTACATTGCTTTTCAATTTACATTCATGTATGTTAATTATTTCAATTTTCATTATTCTCACCAATGTAGATACACTCATTACACTTTATTTTTATTTTTGTAGATGGAAATTGAAGAAGAGGAAAACAATTAAGGCAATCAACAAAACATTCGACCAAATAACCCAAGTCATGGAAGTAGCTCGAGCATTGACAACAGTTCTAGTGAAGAATGATGATCAATATATTTGGATATCAATGCAAGTTGTTTTATTTTTTGAAATAGTTGTCTGTGAAAATCAGACATTTTGTTTAATGTAATGAACATATAGTGTCCCAATTGAAAGACAAGGGGGTACCAATAAGTGTCCCATTTTGTATGACAAAGAGCCTCTTATTCATATATAATAAAATACACTTTATTTTATTCTATTACGTTATCCAATGTCATTGTGAAATGTTACATCGTTGATTAAATATATGGATGATTAAATATTATAATGAAGAGGTGTGAAATCTGATGATATATCAAATTAATCCAAACATCATATCCAAAAGCATTACTCAGAATTTAATTTATATGAATACTATTATAAGATATATGCCAATTTTTTGATGAACAATGGAATTAAAAAATAACAATAATTGCATTTTCATAGGTCGATGTTTCTAAAAAGAGAAAATGAAATCCAGTGCATTTAATGCTAAAAAGACCCGGTGCGTTTAATGTTAAAAAACATCAGTGTTGTAATGAAACACGCATATATAATTAACCAGCACTGTTCATAATATTATTTTTAAAACAACAATTATAATAATAAAAAACGGTCTTCTGGTGCATTTAATTAAAAAACTGCATCGATGCTTCTGTATAATACTTCTGCATCTGTGCATTATAAATTTCATGCATTGGTCGGGTTTGTCTTGTAACGCACCGGTGCATGGTATCATAGATTCAACCAGTGCATTGTTGTTACTAAAGCACCGGTGTGTTATGATTTATAAGAGCACTGGTGCCCCAATATTTTTTGGACAACCCCAGTGCTTTCTGTGAAATTTAATCACCGGTTCTTTAAGTTTTAGAATCCATTGGCGCATGGTATCATAGATTCGACCGATGCATTGTTGTTATTAAATCATTGGTGCGTTACTATTTATAAACACACCAGTGCCCCAATATTTTAGGATTGCCCTGGTGCTTTCGGTGAAATGTAAGCACTAGTGCTTTAAGTTTGATAAGGAACCAGTGCATATACACCATGAAGTTCACCACCTAAAAAATCATTGCTAAAGCCTCTGCCCGCCTAGATGTTTTTAGTTACAATGAAGTTCCAACATTTTTTGCCAATTTTGTAACACTAAAAACCTCCACTATAACCTCTGCTACAAGGTCTTTTCCTTGTAGTGACTCCATATACACCTCAACAAAATGGGGTTGCAGAAAGGATGAATAGGACGTTGATGGAAAAAACAAGGTGCATGCTCGGTGGTGTCAGGTTATGACGAAATTTTTGGGCAGAGGCAGTGGGTACTACATGTCACCTGGTCAATCGATCACCCTCATCAACACCAGATGAAAAGACTCCACATGAGGTATGTATTGGAAATAAAAACTGATCCAGGTGGATATTGGTGGCCACCCACCTTTTCCAACTAGCTCAAAACAGTTTCTAGCAATTTTGGTAATTTACTATTTTTAGCAGTTTTAAACTTCTGGGGCCATTTTGAGGGCCTAAATGAAGGTTTTTCGGGATAGAGGTTCTCAATTATAACCAAAGGATTTGATTGAGCCCCCTAAATGAATATCCTCAACAATGCCTTTCCAAAAAGCTATCGTGCACCTAAAATCGAGATTGTATGCAAAAGTTACGACCTCAGGAAGTTGATGTACTAACTTACCCAAACGTGGCCCACATGACTTTTGGCGCTTCATCTCCTAGGGTTAGGTTTTTGGATGTCTAGGGATTTTTACATTCCTGTTTATTTTAAAAATGCCTTCAGAGCCTCATTATAACGATCTTCTTGCGAATGAGTGCAGTCGTCACATCTCTTCTCAGAGATAAGCCGCCGCCATTCCAGCAAACTTGTTTTCCACTGCATTTTACAGTTTCAGCTTATTTCCTTATTGAATAGAAAACCAGTTTTACTGTATCTCTGTTATTTTGTGTTAAGCACTTGTTAATAATCTGTAGTCATTTATTTCTGCTCATAAAATCGGGATCAGTGGTATCAGAGCGGTCTGCTCCTTGTCGTCTTAATGCATGTCCCCAACGAGGTCGGAGTACAAAGAGTTGGGTCTTGAGCTTGTTTCTCTTGAGGACAAAATCTCTCACATGCCCAAGCAACCTCTCATGGTAGGAGAAAATAAATATTACAGGACATGAGATCCTTTCAAAATGTTGCTTGAGGAATCCCTCATGCAATAGAGGAATGAGATGATGGATAGTTTCGCGCAAATCCTTTGGCGGATACCAACAGGCGATGCATCTTCTTCGAGAGGAGGCACCACCCCCTTCAAGGTACAAATAAACTTTGATATTCCTATATTTGAAGGTCAGATAGACGCAGATGTTGTAGACAAGTGGTTGAATCTACTAGAAGGGTATTTTTCTTTCCAT
>JASDQU010244059.1:1207-18799 GCA_032191745.1 Picea mariana | reverse complement strand
ACTGCGGCAAGAAAGAGACCAAACAGTGCCAGATTTCACAAATATCTTCCATACCTTGCGCACCAAGCTGGGTATCAAAGATTCAAAGCGACATCTGGTGCTCAAGTATCATGGTGCTCTGCATAGATACATCCAGAGTGAAATGGAATTTCTGGACATCTCATCCTTGGGTGTAGCCTACCGATATGCTGTCAAAATCGAGCAGAAGCTCAAACAAAAGATGCGGCAATTTGGGCCTGGAAACCCCTCACAGCAAAAGCCAGGAAAGGATGGCCCCAAACCATAGAACAAAAGACAGAGAAAATATGGATAGTATCAGGACAACCAGTCCAAGCCACAAGCAAATAAAGACACCGTAAATAAAAAGAAAGATACCGGGAAGTGGTTTGACTTCCATAAGAGCCCTTGGCATAAAACTGTTGACTGTCGCTCAAATAAGTCGTTGGTGGTCAAAGTGAAATCCTATGAATCAGATGTGGTTTATGACTCTGAGTCAGAACCAGAAAGGGGAAGACGGATCATTGACGCAGAACCCAGTGCCACCGTTGCTACCACCAAGCTCCAACCTGGTGAACCAGATGAGCCAAAAGAAGGAGAGTGTCTCTTTCATTCACAGATGTGGGTAAAAGGAACCTCACTGCACTTCATCATTGATAGCGGTATCCAGAAGAACCTCATATCAGTAGAAGTCGTCAAGCGGATGGCCCTGCTGACAACATCGCACCCACAACCCTACACCATTGGATGGCTTCAACAAGGAAGTGATCTCTGCGTCAACCAACAATGTCGATTGTCATACAACATCAAGCCCTTCAAAGACAAGGTATTGTGTGATGTTTCTCCTCTCGAAGTTTGTGATGTTATTTCCAGACAACCTTATTTATAGAAACATCATGTTGTATATGATTTTAGGCCTCGTAGTGTTATTATTACTTTGAACAGGAAATTGTACAGGATACTCGAGGCAGTCCCACCTAGTGTTGTTTCCTTGATCTCTGCTAAGCAATGCAGGAAGGTCATCTCTCAGATGGGGAAGTTTGTCTTCTTCATGATTCGCTTTCAGAATGAGTGAAATATCACACCCACATCCAGGGTCTCTGTGGCTGACCTTTCCACACATCAGAAGCAGGTAGATAAGGTCGTGGAAGAATACTCGGATATATTCTCCTCACCCACTAGGGTACCTCTGCACTGTCAGGTCAAGCACCCCATCGATCTAACCCCTGGTGCACCACTTCCCAATGGGCCAGTCTATCACTGGTCTATGTTATAGAATGAGGAAATCAAGTGATAGATCCAAGAACTGCTCCACAAGGGGCACATCCATCCCATCTCATCACCTTACGGGAGCCCAATCATACTAGTACATAAGAAAGATGGAACCTAGTGACTCTGCATTGATTACCGGGCTCTGAATAAAATCACAGTCAGAAACCGGTACCCGAATCGACAACCTCCTTGATCAACTAACGGGGTCCAAATACTTCAATAATATTGATCTGAAGTCTGGCTACCACCAGGTCCCGATAAAACAGACAAATATATGGAAGACCGCCTTCAAGTAAAAGGAAGGCCTTTTTGAATGGTTGGTCATTCCCTTTGTTTTGAAAAATGCTCCAACTACTTTCATGAGGATGATGGACGATATCCCGTGACCATTCACCAATAATTTTGTAGTGGTGTATCTAGATGACATTCTCATTTACAACAAGACTTGGGTCGAACACTTGCAACATATTTAGCAGGTTCTACACACCCTGAGGTAGCACAAGGTATACGCCAACTTCGAAAAATGCTCCTTCGCATGGAAAGGGTCCATTACCTGGGCTACATCATTGATCAGCATGGCGTACATGTGGATCCAGCCAAGATCCAAGTCATCCGTGACTGGCCAGCCCCAACCACACTCACTGAGCTTCGGAGCTTCTTGGGCCCTACCAATTTGTACCGTAGGTCCATGTTGGGATTCTTCCATATTGCATGGGCCCTCAACCAAATAACTAGGGGTGGTGGTAAGGCAAAATTTGTGTGGGGTCGGTCCCAACAATAAGCGTTCAATGATTTGAAGCAGCGCTTGTGCACATCCCTAGTACTTTCACTACCAGACCTGTAGCAGCCCTTTAAGATCGAGATAGATGCTTCAGACTATGTTGTGGTCATCATTCTCACTCAGCATGACCACCCTGTGGCCTATCATAGTGAGACACTATCAAATGTTGTTTGTAAGTACCCTACTTACGACAAAAAAATGTACTCCATTGTGAAAGCCTGCTGCCAGTGGAGACATTACATTCTTGGGAAGGAGACAGTCATCCACACTGATCATAAGCCATTGTAGTTCATGCAGACACAAGGAAAATTTTAGAATGATCGCCATCAAAAGCGGTCCACATACTTGCAACAATTCCACCTCAACATCAAGTATAAAACTTGAAGAACCAACCGTATCGTTGATTGCCTCAGCAGACTGCCAGTCGCGACACTCACCACGATGCTAGAATTTTGCGGCCATGATACCTTTGGATGGCCCCAACTCTATCAGACAGACCCGAACTTCGCCACCCCCTACCAAATGTTGGGTGCAAACGGAGTTGTCGATAATTTACATCTTCAGGATGGGTTGTTGTGTCATCTGGGCCATATTTGTGTTCCATCAAGCGAGCGAGCAAAGATGATCTAGGAATCCCACTATAGTCGGGTGGTAGGACACTTCGGCATTGAAAATATAGTGGCGATGCTACAGAAACACTTCTATTGGTCGAAAATTCGACAGGAGGTCAGCAAATATATCAGGTCCTGCACTGCCTATGCTATTGCCAAACCGACCACTAAGAAACATGGCCTGTAAACCCCTCTTCCTACACCTGTTAGGCCATGGGAATCCATCTCAATGGACTACCTGTCGAGTCGTTTGTCCACCAAGTGGGGAAATGACTGTGTTTTTGTGTTTGTTGATCGCTTTTCTAAGATGGAGATTCTGGTTGCCTGCAAGAAGAGCATCACAGCAAAGGCCACTGCCAAGCTCTTCTTTGAATGAGTCTAGGTACATTTTGGAATCCCAAAAACCATTGTGTCAGATCAGTATAGTCGATTTCTCAACACATTCTGGTCAACACTTTGGTCACTTCTGGACACCAAGCTCACCAAATCCACGACCTTCCACCCCTACATAGATGGCCAAACCGAGGTCGTAAATCGAATGATTGTGCATATCCTTCACATGTATAATTCCAAGCACCCTCGCACATGGGATGATAGCCATCCCTATGTCCAGCATAGCTACAACCGAGCTATGCATAACTCAACCGGCCACAGCCCCTTTCAGGTGGGGTTGGGATTCCAACCATTGAGTCCCATAGATGTTTCACTTCCCCTTGCGGTCACCTCGACCGACTCGTCTCTTGCTCCAACTAAAGCTGACAAAGCCACCCAGTTCATTGAGATAATCCATCACATCCACCAACAGGTTCAGGATATCCTACAGAAGTCCAATGACAAGTACAAGCAGCGCCATGATCAACATCAGGTGCCACATAAGTTTCAGGTGGGCGACAAATTTTGGTTGCACTTGCAGAAAGAATGCCTTACAAGACCCCATCAGAAGCTTTGCCCACTCTGTTATGGGTCGTACACCATCACCAAGGCCATGGGCGATAATGATTTTGAGCTCAACCTTCCTCCTTTCCTTGGCATGCACCCAATGTTCAACATGGATCTCCTTCGCCCTTATTTCCCACCATTATTGGACACCTCAGAAGTAGCATAACAATTGATACCAATAGATACCAACCCCGACTGCATGCAACAAGCATCCAGTGATCAGATTGTGGACACAAATATCAAGGGCACTTGACAACAAAGGGTCCAGATTTATCGAGTCGTCAAAGCAGGGTAGCTCCTACACCAAGGCAAGTGGCTCACCCGGGGCCAAATTTAGCAGAAATTTCCTCATTTGATGGGAAAACTTAACACAATGGAGACCATTGCTTCCTAAGGAGGGAGAATTTATCCAGGTGGATATCAGTGGCCACCCACCTTTTCCAACTGGCTCAAAATAGTTTCTGGCAATTTTGTTAATTTACTATTTTTAGCAGCTTTTAACTTCCGGGGCAATTTGAGGGCCTAAATGAAGGTTTTTCGGGATCGATGTTCTTAATGATAGTTGAAGGCTTTGATTGATCCCCCTAAATGAATCTCCTCGACAATACCTTTCCAATGGGCTATCGTGCACCTAAAATGAAGATCGTATGCAAAAGTTACGACCCTGGGAAGTTGATGTACTAACTTACCCAAACGGGGCCCACATGACTTTTGGCGCTTCATCTCCTAGGGTTAGGTTTTTGGATGTCTAGGGTTTTTGAAATTCCTGCTTATTGTAAAAATGCCTTCAGAGCCTCATTGTAATGATTTTCTTGTGAATGAGCGCAGCCGTCACATCTCTTCTCAAAGACAAGCCGCCACCATTCCAACAAGCTTGTTTTCCGCTGCATTTTACAGTTTCAGCTTATTTCCTTATTGAATAGAAAAATAGTTTTTCTGTATCTCTGTTATTTTGTGTTAAGCATCTGTTAATAATCTGTAGTCATTTTGTTTTGCTCATAAAATATGGATCAAACCCTCTCTCACACATCTCAGGGTATTTGGTTGTGAGGCCTATGGTCATGTTCCAAAGGAAAATAGGAGTAAGCTAGATAAAAATCCTGAAAAAGTGTATCTTTATTGGGTATAATATGGTTTGAAATGGTATAAGATTTGGAACCCAAAAACTAAGAAGGTAGTATATAGTCGAGATGTGGTATTTAAATAAATCAAAGATGTTGTCCAACAGGAAGTCCTAACAAGGAAGGAAGAACTAGAGAAAATAGAGTTTGAGTTGAAGGATGATGAATCAAACTCTACAAAAGAATATGAATAAGAAGAAAAAGATCATCATACTCCAATATTGAGGAGATCGGTTAAGGAAATAAGACAACTGGAAAGGTATACTCCACCTGATTTCGTTCAAAATTTTCTTTGTCTATTATTGATGATGATCCTAGAACTATTAGGGAGGTAGTGGATTTAAAGGATGTGTTGACGTGTGCAAAATCAAACTTTGTTAACAAAAGGGGTTACCCCCAATAAGAAGTCCCAATTAGACCTCTCACCATTTGGAATAGGGAACCCATTCGGATTTTGGCCCGATAACCATTTCTGGTTTTGGTTTTATCGGTTGCGGCCCGGTCCATCGATAAAGGTTTCTTAAGATAAAGAATGAAATGCAGCTAATCTAAGATGCATGCACTTGGACGAAACTAAGATAACTAGAAAGTAAACATAGAACCAACCATGCTCCTATCAAGGGCTCGAGAAATAGTTCACACGGAGAAAATGCAGGAACATGAATAAAAAACTCCAAATACAAAATAGTCTAGAGTTTGAACAATCATTTATGGTTCTATGCCCACGAATTTAGACAAAAACTCTCTGAATAACAGAAATAATAATGCAACCTTCATACATAAGAATAGTCTACAATCTGAAGTACATTCTTACACAACCTGAGTGTTGAGAAAACACAAAGGAATAGTCCACAATACGTCATGTTACCCCCCATTTCTAGGGGCAACTGAGGAGATGATGTCTCGAGGCCCATAGGTTGAAGACATGGATTGTTGAGAGCTAGATGAGCAAATAGAGCCCCTCCTCTTACCACACATCACCATTGATTGACAACAAAAACGTCCACCACACCAGCTTGGACCACAAAGGACAACAGGTCCTTCTCCATGAGGTAACAATTCTGATGTCATGGTAAGTGTCATTTTAATAACTGAAGCACTTGCACATGTTGCAAAGGGTCCTTTGTTGATTTGGAAAACGTTTTCTTGGAAATTATGTCTTTTTCCTCATTTCACTTTGGTGGTTGACATATTTTCCTAGAAAGTGGGTAGCCCTCAGGAAAAGGGTTGCTACTAGGGGGTCTCCTTGAAGGGTCATTGTACCATTCTCGCACATACTTATCACTTTCCACACTTCTTCCCTTTTGTTTCCTCATCTTGTTTCCTTGAAGGGTCATTGTACCATTCTCGCACATACTTATCACTTTCCACACTTCTTCCCTTTTGTTTCCTCATCTTTTGGGTCTTCGGGCATATTGACCCAAGAAGAGCTTGTACCTCATTTAATGGGAAGAAGGGGCTAAAGGCCCAGAGGTTTGTATCTAGAAAAATATAAAATCTAATGAATTATCCTCCAGATGCTCACCCTAAGGTCCCGAGAGAAATGAAATGATTCACCACAAAAATCAAGGAATTGTAAAAAAAAACACATAATTAATAAATGTTCGCTTGTTGAGGGAATGCATTTGAGGTGTCTTTTACTTTCCTTTCACATGGCACTCAATGTGTTCCTAGCCTCAAAGGGCATTGCGATGATATTTACATTCTCTTGCATATAGTACTCAATGTTCAGACCTTAATCAATTAATGAAAAATAAATGGCTTGGAAAAAGGTTGCATTGAAAACAAGGATGCAACACACCCTCTACAAGGCACCCATAAATAAGACAATATGATCCCTTGTATATCAAGAAACCCCGTGCCCAAAATTCACACCCCCATCCACCTCATAGTTTTTTACATGACTTAGAGAGGCTCCTCCTGATAAAACACTCCTTGATTTGGGGATTGATTTACCCAGTAGGACACCATGACAACCCTCCCATACTTAAATTTGGCAAGTTGTATAAGGTCTTTGAGCATTTGTTTATTTTGAAAAGGAGGGATTTGATGCACATGTTTGGGTGGTTCTTTTATTAAATATGGATTACTTGGCATGGTACATGTGACTTTTGGACCCTTGGAGGGCGTACTTGTTTGTCTTTGCAAGGCCTTGTCAGGTGAAAGTTTGTTCACGGAGGCACAAAGTTGCTTGGACCTTCATAGGGGCATGAAGCTCACAGGTTGGATGATGCGACCCATTTCATTGCATGCTTGTGAGGATGAATGTTGCCTTTGGAAGCACTTGGACAACATGGGATGATCACAGTTTATCCCATTGCACCTTAATGTTGGCCTTTGGAGACCTAAAACGTCACCTTCTACACCCTAGATGTCACATGGAAGCTAGGGTTTTCATGGTTTGATGGTGATGTGATGTGGTTTTATGGAAAGAGAGACACATGGTATGCACTAGATCACTTGATGGTAAGGCACATGGCCTTTGTAGGCCCAATTATCTTCATCAAAAGGCAAAACGTCTCATTTTGGAGGCCTACGTCACCCTTCTAGGGCATGTCGTCACCCCTAAAAGGGGAGATTACTTTATGTTTTTTGTATTTTATAGTTGTAAAGGAAAATTTGTGAGGTTGGCCTCCTCAAATTATGAAAGTGGACAAACTTATGTAGAAAAATTATTTAGAGTGATCTCATATAAATAGAGATCACTCTCATTTCATTTTATCATAACTCTCACTTGAGAATCACATACATTTTGGATGAAATTTTTGCCATACTTGGGAAATTCTCTCTATCTCTCTCTTGATGCTTGTGGATTCTATACTTGTCTATTGGAGGAAAAGGATAAAACACTATCTCTTGATGCTTGTCTCTTTGCAATTGTGATGGAATATTTTTTATAAAGAAGGGTTTTTCATGTTATCTCTTGAAATTGGCAAGGAATTTTCTGCATATTGTGTTGTTTCTTCTTGTTTCAAGGTTAATTTGTCTAAATCTTTGGAGGATTATAAGGGCATGCACCCTCCATCAATATCTATCCTTATTGCCATTGAAAAATATATTTTGCAAAGGTTGCTACAAGGAATAAAAGGGCTTACACCCTTATAGATTTACCTTGCTAAGGTTATTTGCTCTAGGGAGTAAAAAGACTTACACCCCTAGAGAAGTAACAAACCCTAACTCATACATAAGAGACTCCATAACACAATAGATAAGGCACTAATCTACTTGCATTGGATATTTTATATTCATGCATTGGTATACGTGAATTTTTGAAATATTACAATTGTTTAAGTTGGATCTAATTCTACATGCTATAAGATTTCTTCTGCCCT
Organism: Picea mariana; assembly: GCA_032191745.1. Taxonomy (NCBI): domain Eukaryota; kingdom Viridiplantae; phylum Streptophyta; class Pinopsida; order Pinales; family Pinaceae; genus Picea; species Picea mariana. The sequence goes on along the minus strand of JASDQU010244059.1, from coordinate 10,746 downwards.
ATAGGTGTCCTAATTAGCCAAGTGATTCTCATTGTTGTTATAAATTTATGCTACAGCCAATAGGGATGGAACAAACTCATATTTATCTCATTGTTTACTCACTATTCTACCACTAAAATTCACTTGCAAACTACTATAATTAATCTATTGGTTGCTAGTTATCATTTGGGTGGAATGCTTGTCAATTTTGGTTGCTAGAATTTGTCATTGTAGCAATTGTTTGCTACAGACATAAGGTCATTACAAATATTTTTGATAACACTAACCAACAACCCTCTAATCACCATCAAAGTCTTGCTTTAATCGTTGGAATTTTATCTAGTTATTACTAGCTTTGTTTCCAACATCTTGTACTTTATTTTGGTGGTTACATTTGTAGCTCTTATTAGCATTCATTGTTGATATATATATTTCCATACTACTGCAATTTGGGACAGAAAGGTTTCTTGTTGAATCCCGTTTGTTTTTTAGGCTTCATTCTCTCTATATTGTCTTGTTCTGGGTAGGGCTAAGATTTTTTTGTGGGTACTTCACCTTTGGCAACCAATTACCTTCTCATGAGACTCTTTCTTAAGCCTCATCTCTACTATTGAACTTGACCTATAGGGGAACCTTTCATATATTATCACTTTCCATCCCAATGCGCCTAAGGTCACCCAGGATTCCCCCCTTGTGGTGATTTCATCATCACTAAAGTGAGGGGAGTGTTTATCTAAAGTGTCAGTGGGTAAATACTCCCATAATTGTCACACCTTTGTGGTTTAGGTTGGGCTTTTCCCTAGCTACAATCTGTGTGATAACACATCCAACACGAGAATCAAAGCTCTCTAGAAAATATCTTGGCCACACTGGCTTCTCCTCATTAACTTTTTTAGTAATAGTACATGAAAGCTTCAAGGAAAGCTCTTCAATTTTAGTTAACATTGTATTCCCAAAATAGTTCAAAAAATGTACAATGATTGAAGAGACCTTGGATACAATCCTCGTATTTATTAGAGTTCAATGTGACTCTTGGCCTTCCACCTTCCGCTGTGACCTTTCATTTACAAAATTGTGTCATTATCCCCTTCATAATGATAAGAGAACAAAGATGGCAGTTACATTCTGGATTTGTATTTTAGTGCTAGTGCGTCATTGTAGATTTTGACAATTGTGCACCTCTCCCACCGTAATAATTGGCTTGGACATTGGCATATTTGATCATTATAGGGTTCTTTCTTCCTCTTTAGTCACTTGAGTTTGATTATTTTCATCTCTTCCCATTGTTGCGAAAATTGGTGTTGTTGTTGTTGTTGTTGCTCCATTGTCCCTAGTTGTAGATCTCATTGTGAGGATGTTGAGTATGACCTCCCTTTGGCATTGTTACCTGGCACCATTCAACATGCAAGAGATGATTCATCTCAGAGTAACCTCAAAATAAACTATTAAAACCAAGCTTTGAACCCATAGAACTAAAACATTAATTAATTGAGATTTCATATACGCTTCCCTGAATTTGGTTCTTGGTTCTCTACTCACGGTTGAGGTTTTGTGTTCTCTCGGGGATGTTGACAAGGAGTCATATATTAATCCTAAAAACTCCAGACAATCAGTGAGGAATTTCTCAAATCATATAACTGGGAAGTTGTAGATCTCATAAAGACCTTTCCAACGATATAAAGAAAGTGCGAAATGGGTACCCAAGTCAAAAGTTATGGCCAAAATAAGAAAGGAAGTTTGGTATGGTTATGTCCTTGTTTCAGATAAGTTTGTGGGGACTCCTCCGATAAGAACCAGAGTACTTTACACTAACTCCTTCGGTGTAAACCAGAGGACTTTAAACAAACTCCTCTACTGTAAACTGGAGGACTTTAAATCAACTACTTCGGTGTAAACAAAATTATTTCAAAGGAAATCCTCCAATGTGAATCAGAGCACTTTGAACGAACTCCTCTGATGTAAACTGGGACACTTTAAACGAACTCTTTCGATGTAAACACGAGAAATTTGAACGAACTCACAAAGAAGTTTGAACTAACTTTCGGAGGAGTTTGAATGAACTTTCAGAGGAGTCTGTGGGAACTCCTCCTTGGCTTTTGGATCACTTTGAACGAACTCCTCTGGTGTGAACTGAACATGTTCCTATCATCTTCTTCGACATGTAGGAAGACAAATAAAAAAAATTCTAAGTGTTATTTTATCGGCAAGAAACAACAAGATCTTGAGTTCAAAATCCCATAACTTTCTCGTACGATGTTTGATTGAGGTGCCATTTTTTACAACATAGAGAGCACAAGGAGGGGCTCCTAGTGTGAGAAATTACAAATTCATTCAATTCTTTGAGTAGATTCATGTCTAATGAAGGTCGCAGTTAATGAAGCTTGCTTGACGGGAAACCCTTGGCGATCATTCTAGCGTGTATGGACCTCGGATTTCGATTCTGTCAATGGCATTGGCATCATAATCGTCTAATTCATATAGTTGACCTATTTTAGTGGTGAGAAATGCACTTTGCAGAATGTCAAAAAATTGCTCTCAAAGGAATTTTTTAATGGAAGTATGGGCCTTGTTATCGTTGTTGCTTTTCCTGAATCTATTTCTGTCAGTTCTTGTGTCATCTGTGTTGTACAAGCTTTTATTTTATCCATTGAAGATGAGGTAATGTGTCAGTAGCACATAATTATAAATCCACAAAAACAACCAATTGACATTTGAGGTGCTTAACACGGTTTCAGAACCAGGAGGACCAATTTTCCTTTAAGATGCATTTCAGGGCCAACACAAGACCTACAGATGTTTTGGTTAACCCATCTGATGCTAAATGACACTTTCACAATCAAGGTTATTTATAAAATCAAGAAGCGCAAAGTAAACAAGCTGGTATATCACGCGTAATGCAAGCTACTAATGACACAAACAAACTTGATTATGATTGTGACATGAAGTATATCAGGTGAGATAGGTGATTAGTCACCAACTATCCATATAGGTGTAGAAATATTAATCATTAGAAATTATAGAATCTTCATTGACAGGGGAAACTAGACACAACCAAGTTGGAGGAGAATAAGAGAGGTTCTAAGATGAAGGCGAGTCTTGCTAAAAGGGTCGATGTTGGTGAAAGAAAGAAGATCTTTTCGATACGCTTAGTGTTGATGAGGGGTATAAAATTTATTATTGGCATATATTTGATAGAAGAGGGAAATTCATTGACAAGCAATATATCGACGAGGGAGAGAGGAACCTCATCGATACACAATGTATTGGGGAGAAAGGAAGGAGCGTTGTTGATATGCAATGTATCAGACAAAGATGAGAGGAAACTTGTCGATGATGTGTATTCATGGGTTAGAGTGATCTGAAAAGGCATGGAAAATGGAAAAGTATGGAGAGTGGGAAAAAATACTTGAGCTTTGTCACTTGCATGAGAGAGAATGAGAAGATTTTCAGTAGAAAATTTTAGGAGGATCAATTTCTTCTCTTAGGGAAAATATAAGAGAAGAAATTAGGGAGGGTGTTGCGGGAGCACAACAAGATGGAAAACTCTAGAAAAGGGCCATGGTTGAAAAAATGGAAGCCTTAGATAAGAATGAGTCTTGGGATCTAGTGGAGTTTTCAAATGGAAGAAATCTCTTTGGAAGCAAATGTGTGATTAAGAAGAAGTTGAATGCAAAAGGAAAAGTGGAGAAATACAAAGCTCGGTTAGTAGCAAAAGGTTATTCCCAGGTTGAGGGAATTTACTTTGGTGAGATTTTTTCTCTTGTTTCCAAGTTAACGTCTCTTAGATTTCTTTTTCTGGTTGCTACTGCATTTGATTTTGAAGTAGAACATATGGATGTGAAGACAACATTCCTACATGGGGATCTAGAAGAAGAAATCTACATGAAGCGGCCAGAAGGGTTTCTTGTGAAGGGAAAGAAGGAGCTGGTATGCAAGCTGAATATGGCCTTGTATGGGTTAAAGCAATCACTAAGGATGTGGTATTTAAAATATGATACTTATTTGTTGGGACTTGGCTTCACAAGGAGCAAAGCGGATCACTGTGTGTATTTCAAATTAATCGGTGATCATCTTATTTATTTGGTCTTGTATGTGGATGATATGTTGTTGATAGGAAACGACAAGGAGATTATCCAAGATGTGAAAACTCAGTTGTCCTCTAAATTTGACATGAAGGATCTCCGTGCTGCAAATTTCACCTTGGGCATGGAAATTAAAAGAGATCAGGCAAACATAAAAATTTGGTTAAATCAAAGGAAATATGTCGAGACAATATTGCAGAGGTTTAATATGCAGGAATGTAAACCGATCAGGGTTCCTATTCATGTAGGTGTAAATCTATCTACAAATCATTGTCCAAAGACACAAGAAGAGAAAGAGGACATGTCTCGTGTTCCATATGCTAGCGTGGTTGGTAGTTTTATGTATGCAATGGTTTGTACTAGACTCGACATTGCACATGTAGTAGGAGTTTTGAGCAGGTATATGTCAAAACCAAGGAAAGATCATTGGACAACAATAAAGAGGGCTTTTAGGTATTTATGTGGCACTACTGGTTGTGGATTATGCTACCAAGGAAGACCAAGATTGAACAAAGTGTTTGACATACATGGCTTTGTCGATGAAGATTGGTCTGGAGATATGGATCGTAGAAGATCTACAAGCGGCTATATGTTTAACTTGTTTGGATGAGTAATTAGTTGTTTTCGAGTATTGGGTTGGTACAACTGGCTATAAGGATAGATTGTGATAGTCAGAGTGCAATCTTTCTGGCGAAGAACCCAGCTTATCATTCAAACACAAAGCATATTGATGTTTAGTATCACTTTGTGAGAGGCATGGTTGAATACAAGAAGGTGTTTCTAATGAAGGTGGGCACTTTAGAGAATGTTTCATATTCATTAACAAAATCTGTGAGCACTGAGAAGTTCTCTTGGTGTAGAGGATCTATGGGAATTCTTGCCCTAGATTGTTGACTATGTAATCTTGTAACCCCCTATATGAAAAAAAAAACACAAGTGGAGAATGTTGGGTATGTGTTATATTATTTACAAAATTGATCCCATGTACTGTACAATGATATGGGAGCAAAGGGGGTCTAGGAGGGTTGCGGGAGTGCGGGGGTGGGAGCCCTCGAGAAATTTTTTTTTGCCTATTTTTTGCATCCGGTTTTGGCATTTTTTCAACACATGGTTTTTTTCAATGGTTTCCTAATTCCAAATAAGGGATTAGGGTTGTTGACTAATCTGGTTCAATGGATTAGGGGTTTAGATGTCGCGGGATCCTATACGTAAATTGTATTGTAAACAATGAAGAAGGTGATGAATAAAATATTAGAGGTGCAGCTCTAAAGATGTTGTTGGCTTTCCCGTTTTGGGTTTCTGGGGTAAAAACTTTTGTTTGTTTGTGTGTGTGTGTGTGTGTTTTATGTTTTATTAAGAATTTGTTTGCAGTAATTAATTATACAAGGTTAAAATCTACAAAGATTGCACTCTGACTGTCACAATCTAACCTTGCAGCTTGTTGTACAAACCCAATACTTGAACATGACCTCTATAACCACACAACTTCCTTACTCCCATGAGTAGATGCCATGTATTCTACTTTCGTAGTTGAGAGTGCCACTACATATTTTTTCTTGCTCATCCAACTTATTGCTCCTCCAAATAGGTTAAAAACATAATCACTTGTAGATCTTCTGCAATCCAGATCTCCAGCCCAGTCTGTGTCAACAAATCCATGTATGTCCAACACTCTGTCTGCACCAAGTCTTCCTTGGTAGAAAATTACTTAATCTATAGTGCCACACAAGTACCTTAAAACCCTCTTTACATATGTCCAATGCTCCTTCCCTATTTTTCACATATACCTACTCAAAAATCCAACTGATTGTGTAATGTTTGGTCTAGTACATACCATTGCACACATCAAACTACCAACAACACTAGCATAAAGAACATGAAACATGTCATTTTCATCTTCCTATGTTTTGGGACAATGATTTGTAGATAACTTTACACCTATAGGAATAGGTATCTTGACCGGTTTACTTTCTTGCATATTAAACCTTTGCAATATTGTCTCAACATATTTCCTCTAATTCAACCAAAGTTTCTTTTTTTCCCAATCTCTTTTAATTTCCATGCCCAAAATAAAATTTGCAGCATCAAGATCTTTCATATCAAATTTTGGAAGACAACCGAGTTTTTACCTCCTCGGTGATTTCCTTGTTGTTTCCAATCAACAACATATCATCAACAAACAAAACCACATAAATAAAATGATCACGAACTAATTTGAAATACACACAATTATCAACTTTGCTCCTTGTCAAACCAAGTCCCAAAATTTAAGTATCAAACTTTTGGCAACATCCTTGGAGATTGCTTTAACGCATATAGGTACTTTTTCAACTTGCAAAACACCTATTTCTTACCCTTCACCGCAAAACCTTCTGGTTGTTTCATGTAGATTTGTTCTTCAATATCACTATGTAGGAATGATGTCTTTATGTCAATCTGTTTTTCTTCAAGATCAAAAGAAAAAACAACAAACAAAAGAAATCTAATAGAAATCATTTTAGCAATAGGCGAAAAATTATCACCAAAATATATTCCCTCTACCTAGGAATATCCCTTTTCTACGAGGCAATATTTATACTTCTCCACTTTACCCTTTGCATTCAACTTCTTCTTAAACACCCATTTGATACCCATGGGATTTCTTCCAGCCAACAACTCAACTAGATCCCTAGCATCATTTTTATCCAAGACTACCATTTATTCAATCATGGCCTTCTTCTAGAGTTTACCATCCTATGAATCCATTTCCTCCCTGATAGTCTTGGGATTGTCATCAGTAATAGATAAAGAAAATCTAGAGAAAGAAATAGGTTGATTATACCTTTCTAGTTTCCTTCTTTCCCGAACCAATCTCCTCAATGCTTGAGTATGAGGTTACTCTTCTTCCTTTGATTTATGTTCTTTTGTTGAGTTAGATTTTTCACCCTCCAACTCAAACTATATTGTCTCTGGTTATTTTTCCTTTGGTAGGACTTCCTATTTGTGATAATCTTTAACCTCTCTAAATACAACATCCCGACAATAAACAATCTTCTTAGTTTCACTGCCTTTGCCCATAATTCATGTCCTAACATGGCACCATTGAGCATGTTCCTTTATTTTTCCATCAACATCTTATTCATCCTTTCTACAACCCTATTATGTTAAGGTGTGCATGGAGTAGTCTTTTTCCTTGCTATACCACACTTCTTACATAATTCCTTGAATTCATTCCCACAAACTCTCCACCGTTATTTTTCCTCAATGCCTTTATTTTCTTCTCTATTTGATTCTCCACAAGAGCCTTAAACTCTATAAATTTACCAAAGACCTCATATTTGTTTAAGAGGAAAAAAATCCATGTATTCCTTGAGAAAGAATCAATGAACGATAAAAAGTACATATATTTACCTAGTGATGGCATAGGCACAGGTCCAAACACATCATTGTGTACTAACTCTAAGGTTCTCTTTGCTCTTGTAGCACTAGATGAGAATCTTACCTGATTCTATTTACCATATATGCAATGTTCACAGAAATAAAAATCTAGTGTGCAACCAGACATACCTTCAACCATACCTTTATTGTGTAATGATTGAAGGCCCTTCTCTCCAATATGTCCCAATATTTGATGCCACAACATTGTCTTTTATCCAAAGACTGTAGGGGTTCTATATTATTTATTTCCACCCTTAGGAAAAATAGAACTCTTACACCCATTACTGATAGTTCTTCCCAACCACTTGTACACAGTTCCATTTTGAACTCCCCTCGTCAACACCATTGCTCCTTGAACGATTTTGAAAGTTCCTTTTCAAACACCGCATGTACACCTTCATCACTCATTCAGAAAGTTGTATGCCCCGAGAGAGGCTTGTACAGTTTGGGAAGGGATTTTTATTTATCAGAATAAGAGTCTACTTCAACCAACATGCCCTTAGGCACGACTATACATAACATAGAAATATCACTTGGAAAGGGTGGACAATTAGCTAGAGCGGCAGGTGTTGTAGCATAACTTATCGCAAAATACTTAAAAATATCAAGTTTCTAGCCCGCTCTGTAATATGCAAGACCCTAGGGAGTGTTCTAATCCTTCCATCCTTGGGCATAAACTTGATTTCTCCTTGTCCTGTGATTCTGGCTATTGATTCATCCCCTAGGAAAACACCACCTCCATTATATTTTTCATATTCACAAAACCACTCCCTACGGGGAGTCATATGAAAATAAGCACTTGAATTGATCAACCATACATCATGATCTGCAGAAGAAGCCAAGTACACATCCCCTCCTTCCTCCGAGGAGGTCTTCCCTTCTATGGAAGGAACATCATCAGATCCCTTCCCTCTCTCAACACTTTTAGATCTACAATCCTTATTGTCATGCCCAATTTTACCACATTTCTAGCATTTCCTTAAGGATTTTTATAGAGATTTAGATCTACCTCTAGATTTAGATCTCCCACTCGAGGAATTATTTTTATTTTTATTGAGGGAAAGTGCTCTCATAGATAAGGCATCTATTCTCTGACTCTCCATACTTCTCCTCCTCATTTCTTCTAACAACAAGGATGAAAACGCATCATCAAACTTTAATGTGGTTTCATTACTCCCAACAGCTACAACCAAACTATCCCATGAATCTGGTAAAGAACACAATAAACTAATGTACTTAGATTCATCATAAATTTTAATGTCGATAAACAACAACTGACTCACCACATTATTGAAGGCATTTAGATGCTCTATCACTGAATCTCCATCATTCACCCTCAAGAGGTACCACTTCTTCCATAGGAAAAAATTATTTACCAGGAACTTAGATTGATACAAATCCCCTAACTCATCCCATAATTCCTTGGCTATAGCTTCTCCTGAAACATTTAGTAACATTGAATCCCCTAACTGTGCTCTTTTCCTTCCTATCCAACTTCACCCAATCTTCTGTCGACGTACTCATAGGTGCAGTACTAGGATCCAAAACGACCCACAGTTCTTTATCTACTATAAGATCCTCAATCTTCAACTTCCAAAGCTCAAAGATTTTCGCATTGAATTTATCGATCTTGATTTTAGAATTGATCGCCATTTTTTTTCACCCAAGAATCACCACTGTAGAGCTCCCACTGAAACCAGGTTTAATGCAAACCCAACATAACCAAACCCTTTGCAACAAAGGTGTCCCCTTGAAGCCAATAACTACTCTAATACCATATGTAGGTTTTAAACCTTTACAATATAGAAATGCACACACGGATTCTTTATAAAACAGAAAAAAATAATAACATTCACACATAGTGCTAAGAAATTTACCTTGGAAACCCTTAACCGAGAAAACGAACAAAATGTTTAAAACTATATCTTCACCATTGACAAATACAATTATGTGTGTGTGTGTGTACATTATATGTTTGTGTGTGTGTGGCATCCAAAACCTTAATCCAATGAATTGGATTATATTACAACCTTAATTCCTTAACTGGAATTAGAAAACCAT
>JASDQU010244058.1:93645-128615 GCA_032191745.1 Picea mariana | reverse complement strand
TAACTAGATGGATGATGGTGTTCTACTTTAACTTGTTGACAATCAAGGAATTGGGTAACAAAGTGAATCACATATTTCTTCATAACCAACCAAAATTAAATTTGTTTCAAATTTGTGTGCATATTATTTACTCTTGGATGAGAAAAATAGGGTGCTTGATGAGCTTGGTAATACAAACATTTGAAGGTACTCATTCTCTAGTATATATATCCTTCCAAATATCAAAGGAGTCCATGTTGTGTACCTTAGATATGAAAATAAAATTAGACATAAGACGTAGAATAATGAGTGAAAATGCATCCATGCTTTATTTATCAAAACACATAAATTCTAGAGAAACAAATTCCCATTTTCTTTCAAGAATGTCATGAGGTTGTAGATAACTAGATGGATGATGGTGTTCTACTTTAACTTGTTGACAATCAAGGAATTGGGTAACAAAGTGAATCACATATTTCTTCATAACCGACCAAAATGAATTTTGTTTCAAATTTGTGTGCATCTTATTTACTCTTGGATGAGAAAAATAGGGTGCTTGATGAGCTTGGTAACACCAACCTTTGAAGGTACTTATTCTCTAGTATATATATCCTTCCCAAATATCAAAAGATTCCATGTTGTGTACCTTAGATATGAAAATTAAATTAGACATACGAGATATAATAATGGGTGAAAATGCTTCAATGCTTTATTTATCAAAACACCCTTAAGGTAGGAAAAAGCCTTATAAGGTTCCTTTTAAGGAAGGATCAACTCCTATCCACTTGCCTCTTTAAGGGGGAAACCTCCCAATGAGACAAGATCGATAATACAATAATATTCTCATATATGCTCAATAAGGAGGACTCCATCTTTATTTATGGACTACCGAATACTAACTACCTAGTGGGCCTTCTTTAATGAAGAAACGATACATTTATTAAATTTTAACTATATAATGGGGCCTTATTTAATAATAAATAACATTATGGACTAGGTGCACATTACATTAAATGGCCACCATACTTATACTAGTTTATCTCTAATGGGTGCATAGGCCCCTATTAAAACCCTAGAGAGGATCCCAACATTCCATCCCCTTTTGAGAAGCATTGACCTCAATGTTTGCACATATGATATGCATCCATAAGCCAAAGTCCCATGTATGGGTGTTGAAAACAACAATGAAGTAGTCTTAGAAGGTCATCCATAATCCTAGGTCCCATGTATGTGTGTTAACCACAATACTGAATTACTCCTAGGAGCTTGTCCATAACTTAGGGTCCCTTGTAAAAATACTAGTCTTGATGCTAAAGTGGTCTAGAAGCTCCACCATAAACCTAGGCCCTGTGTCCAAATGCTCATATTGACTCCTAATTGATGAAACTTAAGCTCAATAAATTATTGACTGTTATGCTCCAAATTCACACCATGGTAATTATTGGGATGGTTATTCAACACATGGTTTTCGTCGATGCTTTTCTAATTCTGGTTAAGGAATTAGGCTTGTTGACTAATCTAGGTTAATGGATTAGGGGTTTTGTATGTTGCAGGATCATATATATATATATTAGGAATACAATATTATAGGTGTGGCTCTAAACAGGTTGTTGGTTTTCCCAATTTGGGTTTCGAGGGTAAAAATATCTATGTAATTTGTGTGTGTGACATTGTATATTTTATGTTTTATTAAGAATATGTTTGTAGTAATTAATTGTATAAGGTTAAAATCTACATTTTATATCATATCTTTTATTGGATTCAAGGGGACACCTTTGTGGCTAAGGGTTTCGATCGGGTCTGTGATAAACCTTGTTACAGTGGGAAATTTTTGTTATCAATTTTTGAGGTGAAAAGAAATGGAAAGTAGTTCGAAAATAGAGATCGGTAAATTTAATGGGAAAAGTTTTGAGTTGTGGAATATCAAGATGGAAGATCTATTACTATACAAACATCAATAGATAGTTTTGGATCCAAGTATTGCACCTACATGAACGTCAGTAGAATAATGGAAAAAGTTGGATAAGAAGGCGAAGAGCACAATCCGATTGTGTCTCTCAAATTTTGTATTACTGAATATATCTGAATAAGATACATCCAATGCATTAAGGGATAAGTTAAGGGCTTTGTATCAGTCAAGTTCCCTCGTAAACAAATTGTTCTTGCAGAATAAGTTGTATAACCTAAGGATAAAATATGGATACTCTGTGACAAAGCATCTGAATGCCTTCAATAGAGTGGTAAGTCAACTATTATCTATTGATATTGATGATTCTTATGAAGATAAGTGTATCAATTTATTGTGTTCTTTACCAGACTCGTGGGATGGTCTAGTTGTGTCCATAGGTAGTAATATAACTACTTTAAGGTTCGATGATGTGGTCGCATCCTTGTTGTTGGAGGAGATGAGGATAAAGAACATGGAAAGACATATCATAGATGCATTATTTGCAAGAGGACGCTCTTAGGAAAGAAATAGATATAAATATAAATTTGATGGAGGATCTAAATCTCCTAGAAAGTTTGTAAAGGTATGCTGGATATGTAGAAAAGAAGGGCACTACAAGAAGAAATGTAGATCCAAAAGTATTGAGAGAGGGAAGGGATTTGAAGATACTCCTTCTACAAAAGAAAAAACCTATTGAAGAAGGAGGGGACGTGTACTTGGATTCTTCAAGAACACATTCACATCATGGGGCATTGTTGGTTGAATCAGGTGCATCCATTCATATGAATCCCCAAAGGGAGTGGTTCTTTTAATGTGAATGTATGATGGAGGTGATGTTTTCATAGGTGATGACTCGGCAGCCAAAATCATAATATGAGGAAAATCCAAGTCGAAGCTCCTTCATGGAAGGATTAGAACTGTAACACCCCAAGGCCGAGCCCTTGCAGAATTGTAATTGTGTTTATAGGTTGGTGAGCCAAGTGTTTATAATATGGAAGAGTTATATGTTTATTAGGCCAAAGATCCTAGATGCTTAAGGAAAGTGAGCCTATTTTTGTATATATAAATACTCATATCATTAATAAAATTACATCACTGCGTGTAGAACGATCAATAAGAAAGAGATATGGGGGACTAAGCTCCACTAGGTAGGGTAAGGGAAGGGGCTAAGTGTCTAGGATTAGGGGATAAGCTAGAGGGCTTACCTCTAAAGGAATAATATTATATTAATTTTTCCTAAAGGATAAGGTTGACATAATTTGTTTTGTCCTGAGTTCCCGGGGAAAGGGAACGAGTGTTAAGTGGAGTTCATGCAGCTTCAAGAACACATGTGTCAACCTAGGTGCATGCAATTTTAAGTGGGAAAAGTCAACTCATTGGGGGTCTCTCGCCATTCTCACATTCGTTCACCATTCTCGCATCCCTCACCCTTCTCGCGACCCTCGCGATTCTCGCAAGTCTGCCATTCACCCATTGAGTCACACACTAAGCCATTGCTTCATCATCGACCTCTGAATCATTCACGCACCCCTGAAACCTGCAGACACTTTGATCTATCCCGTACTTTTCCAGTGAGACAAAACACACCTGTATCTTGCATGATCCCATACTGTGCCTTAATGATCTATTGTTGTTACCAACGCAGTGACTTGACTGAGTGTGGCTTGCTACCATATTATGTTCTATACCGAGCTTGTTGTTGCCATCACCCTCACTTGAATTGACTTAGGATCTGGACTGAAGAAGAAGGTTGTCATGCCTGTGAGTTTGAAGAGGCAGGTTGTCAGGCCCATGGACTGAAGAAGTAGGTTGTCAGGCCTATTGGTTTGAAGAGGTGGGTTGTCAGGCCTGTGGAATGAAGAATTAGGTTGTCAGGCCTGTAAGAAACTCTCTCCAAGTGAGATAGGTTGTTGGGGAGGTGATTTTCCCAAAGGGAGCCCAACAAAAACTATAGTGCTCAAAGAATTCATGTCTGACCTGTTGCTAAAGCCCTGGAAGGGAAGTGGGGCAGTCGAAGGACTGTTGAGCAGAGAAGGGGCACACATCTTAGCGTGGGACAGGCATGTGGGGAATGAGAGGTTGTAGGCTATTAGTATGAGCTGGCTCTAGGGAAAACATTCTTCCTGTTGATCTGTGTGACTTCCTATTGTCCTTGGCAAGCCTAGGAATCCCTTTCTCAGTGGATTTTAGTCCCAGCTTAGGGGTGACCCACTGCTAAGCGTGATGAGAAGCATGTCTAAGGCTGGGAGGTTCGTGGGAGGTCTGCACGCAGCTGGTGGTAATATATTAAAGATAAGTACCAAATATATGTTCTTTGTATGATGTGTATCTTGAAATCAAGTTATAACGTTGTTAGAATTGTTTGTGTATAATGTTTGTATGTTTTAATGTTATTTCTGCATGAATAGTGTCATGAATAGAATGCTATAGTTGTTTAAATTGCATTAGATAGATATTTATATATACAAAATGATATTAGAGCAAGGGRATATGTCTAGGAAGTGACATTTCMTGACATGTTGGTGGCTAGGGAYGTTACAAAATGGTATCAGAGCCATGGTTTCAACATTGAGCCTGGATGGGCCATGTTAGTGGAAGTTGAAGCAAAATTTTCGGAAAAGAATTGTTGTCGAAATGGACCAAATTCAATTTCAGATCCCATGGTTTCAATACTKAACCTGGATGGGCCACAAATGAGGAATTCATAGTAAAAAGTCCAGAGAATTTTGATGTGCAAAGTGCCAAAAGGGCGTTGAGAGAACACTCGGACTATGTTCAGAAGCACAAGAGGTATAATGGTTTAATAAATGGCCACAAAGAAAGAAACCACAACAACGGTGGTGTTGGKCCRTAGGATCTATTTGGGAGAAGGAGGATCCTTCACAACTGTTAGGTCAGGAGAAAAGTGCATGAAGGTTAACCTCCAAATCATTCAGACTGCGTGACTTCAGTGAAATTTATGGGTTATAAGAGAAAGAGGGGCCGAAGCCCAAAGTTCCAAAGTATCGAAGAGGATCTTCACCATAGATGTGCGGGGGGGTGTTCACTGTTGGATTTGATCAAGGACGGATCAACTTGATTCGAGAGTTCAACGTTTGGGAGAATTAGAGTATGCTGATGTGCAAACTACCAAAGCCCGAAGTCCCGAAGAAAAAGAGAAGAAGTGGCATGGCAGGATGACGTTGCTAATAGTGACATGGACACATGGGATGTGTGCCATGTGTCAGTGAGTTAAGAACCTTTGGATGATTTAAATTCTATTTAGAATGTGACACGTGTCACCCGTCTGATTGGGCCACATGTCCGCTTCTAATATTTCACCATGTGGCCCTCGTCTCGAGCATGGATGTTGGGGCCCCTGATGGTCATAGTGGATGCGTGGTGCCAGATCGTGAAGTCTAGAGACCTGACACTCCATAATAAATGGTTCGTGATGGAATGGGAGGAAGAAATCCCTGAATTTACATAGTGTTGTAGTAACGTGACGTAATGACGTCACCAGGGGTGACGTGGAAGTATTCAGAGACTCGAGGTTTGAGAAAATTGGGGTGTGAAAGGTGAAATCCTTTAAAGTCCTGAGGCCCTGAAGCTCTAAGGTCCTGGAGACTTGAAGCCAGGAGTTCCATAGCGAGTATCAGTCGTTGGATGCTGGGAAGACATGAACCATTAAATCTACCTACTTCGTGAGTTCGCCAATTCGACACTCTGAGAGGTTTGTTGGGAAGTGATTTGAAAACTGTCGAAGTCAGAGTCCCCAAAGCTCCGATCCACCGTAGATATGAGCAAAGAATGTGGACTGTAGATCCACCATTTTTCGCCTGTTTGACAGTTTGTTGTTCTCTGATGTTTGAGACGCATGGAAAAAGGGAAAACCTTTGAAGCTCCGGAGCCCCAAAGTTTCAAGGCTACATATAAGCGCCCAAATCATTAGCACTAGGTCACACCCGTGGTCACATGCGAACCAAGGGATGAAGAAAAAGGGGCTAGAGCCCGAAAATTATTGCAGAACATAGATGGGCTTAGAGATAGAATCCCAAGAGGTCCTTGGTCGACCAAGGTCCACTGAAAATGGAGTCGGATATTATTTTGTTGAACCAGATTGGCTTATGTCATTCTGGAAAATTATTAATCCTAATAGCTTGAAAAAAAATCGGTTGACTACACATTTTGCAGAGTTAACAATTGAAAGAACCAAACTGAATTGTCCCATGGTATAGAGAAATGAGGGAGGCACGAGATGCTTACAGTTTGGAGAATGAAGTTAGAGGAATGGATGCCCGTTTGGGGGTTGAAGGATTGAAATCCAATGGTCATGGAGAGCAGACAGATAAAGAAGGGAGCATGATTAAAATCATTAAAAAGTTGCAAAAAGATGTACAAATTCACCGAGAAGATAACAAAAATTTTATGAGATCCAGGGAGCAATAGGGAGACTTCAATATGAAGCTGATATGGAGCCTGGAAAGAATTGAAAATAAATTGGATAAGGAGAATGTCTCAAGCAAATCAGGAACTTGCATGTATCCTGATGATAAAAGAAGAACAATAAGTGTTAGCAGACATCATCATCACTCCCCGAGGCATTCCAATAAGAGAGCACACAACAACTCAAGTCCATCCCCTGTCAATAAACATAAGAGGTCTGGGGTGGATGAGCTATGAGGATAAATGAACAAAATCAAAACTCCTACATTTGATGGGGAGCAAAATAAGGATGGAGATGCAGAGACACGACTACTCAGCATGAGAAAGTATTTTCAATTGCATAATTATTCTTCTCATGCAGAAGGAAGTATTTCCATCTATCAACTCAAAGGAAAGGCATCCATGTGGTGGGATCATCTTGTGCAAGTGAAACACATTAAAGAGAAAAATGTTACTTGGAGGGAATTCAAGAAGTATTTCTAAAATAAATAATTGACTAAGAGATACTATGACAAGAAAATGAGAGAGTTCTTTGAAATCAAGCTTGGGAGTATGCCAATAGATGAATATGAAAGAAGGTTTTTAGAATTGTTGAAGTATGTTTCATTCATCAAGGATGAGACAGTAAATATTTAGGGGTATTTGAGTGGTTTTCCATCATTCATCAGTGAAAAAACACAATATGATGATCCCAAAACATTGGAGGAGACCATAAGGTGAGATAAGTTCCTATATGATCAACAAAAAGCAAGGCCAACTTTCCAAAAATCTTAAGAAGACAAGAATAAATTCAATATGGATCAGAGGAAGAATGGAACTAAGCCACCATTCTTTAGAAATAATCCTCAGGGACAAGCAGCTTCTAGAGAACCTGGAACGATTGAGACAGGTGGTCAAAGGCCAAGGCAACCACCTATTCAATGTTGGGGTTGTAAAGGAGATCATATGTTTAGATATTGTCATCACAGAAGTGACAAAGTGAGATTTGTTCACAATGTTCAACGAGATGAAACACCAGAGGACATGGGCATAAGTGTACCCAGAATCTATGTGGCCCTGGACAAAAGGAAAGCAGAGTATCAGTCACACATGATTGAAGTGGAAGGTATGATCAACAACCAAACCATTACTATTTTAATTGATTCAGGAGCTAGTCATAGTTATATAGATCCTAATATGGTGGAAATTTCTCATTTTCCAAGAAACAAGCATGGAAAATCTTGGTTGGTGCAATTGGCTACTAGAGACAAAAGAAAAGTTAATGAGGTGGTTAACTCATGTCTTATGGACATGAATGGACTGAGTACAAGGGCATATTTGAATATCTTGCCTTTAGGTTCTTATGAATTCCCAATTGGTATGGATTGGTTAGACCAACACCATGCCATCTTAGACTATCGTAACAAAACATTAACTTTCCTAGATGAGGAAGGAAATCAGAGAATAGTCCAAGGAATTCCTAGGGCAGTGACTATTAGAGAAATTTCAGAAATGCAGCTAAAAAAGTGTTACAGGAAGGGATGCCAAATAATTGCAGTCCATATGGAGGAAGTATCTAAGGATAAGGTGACAAATCTAGAGGATCATGTAGTCTTCGAATATTTTGAATATGTGTTCAAGGAGGTACCAGGACTACCCCCAAAGAGAGATATTGATTTCTCTATAAATTTGATGCCTGGAGCAGCTCCGATATCAAAGACTCCTTACAGAATGAGTACACCAGACTTGAAGGAGTTGCAAATGAAGCTTGAAGAACTTCTGAAGAAGGGGTATATACGCCCAAGTGTGTCACCTTGGGGTGCCCTAGTATTTTTCGTGAAGAAGAAATATGGGACATTGATATTGTGCATCGATTGCAGACAGTTGAACAAAGTGACTATAAAGAACAAGTATCCTCTACCAAGGATTGATGATATCTTCGATCAGTTGAAGGATGAAAGGAAATTTTCGAAGATAAATATCAGGTCAGGATACCAATAGGTAAGGATTAAAKAACAAGACATCAACAAGACCATCTTCARGACAAGGTGTGGTCATTATGAGTTCACAGTGGTGCCATTTGGGTTATCAAATGCACCAACTGTTTTCATGTTCCTAATGAATGGTGGTTTCTGAGAATATTTGGAAAAGTTTGTCATTGTATTTTTGGATGAAATCCTTGTATATTCCCAGTCAKAAGAAGTGCATGAGCATCATTTGAGGATGGTGTTGCAAGTTCTAAGAGAGAATCAACTAAATTCCAAATTGAGCAAGTGCTAATTTTATCAAAACATAATTCACTATTTGGGGCATATCATATCTGAAGAAGGGATACAAGTGGACCCTGAAAAGATTGAAGTCATTAGATAATGGAAAGCACCTAAGAATGTGACAGAAGTCAGATCCTTCATGGGTCTAGCGGGCTACTATAGAAGGTTCATTACAGGGTTTTCGAGAATAGCTCATCCCATCACTTCCTTGCAAAGGAAGGGGAAGAAGTTTCAATGGACAACATGATGTTAAATGAGCTTCCAAAAATTGAAGCGATTGTTAACCAGTGCTCTAATTCTGCGTATTGTTGATTTGAATGAATATTTCATCATTTACAAAGATGCGTGCAAAGAAGGACTTGGAGGAGTGCCTAGTCAGAATGGATTTGTAATATGTTTCGAGTCTAGAAAATTGAAAGAGCATGAAAGGCTCTATGCCACTCATGATTTGGAGTTGGCAGCCATAGTGCATGCTTTGAAGAAGTGGAGGCACTACTTCATGGGAAAGAGGTTTGAGCTGAGGAAAGACCATAATAGTCTGAAGTATTTGTTTGATCAACCTACTTTGAATGCTAGGCAAAGAAAATGGTTAGAATTCCTTTGTGAATATGACTTTGATATAAATCATATCAAGGGGAAAGAGAACAAAGTGGTTGATGCACTCAGCAGAAGAGTGCATGAGTTGCATGCTACAACCATTAGCATGTACCAATCAGATTTGAAAGACAGAATTGTGGAGGCTACAAAATCATATTTGTAGTACATGGAATTGGTAACAAAATTGCAGCAAGGTAAAATGCAACAGAAAGTCGAGGATTATGAATTGAGAATTGATGGAATTCTCTTGTACAGAAACAAAGTTTACATACCCAATTGTTCTGAATTGAGGAGTGTGATTTTAAAATAAATGCACAATGTACCTTATGCAGAACACCCAGGATATCAGAAAAGAATTTAAGCAGTCAAAAGCCAATATTATTTGCCAGGCATGAAGAAAAAAATGTTGATTTCTTTTCCAAATGCTTGGAATGTCAAAAGGTAAAGGTTGAGCATAGACACCCAACTGGTTTAATATAGCCATTACCCATTCCTGAGTGGAAATGGGAAGTTGTAACAATGGATTTCATCACAATATTTCCCTGAACAAGAAAGCAACATGATGCAATCATGGTGGTGGTGGATAAACTTACTAAAKATGCCCATTTTATTCCATTGAAGTCTACTCACAAGGAAAYCAATGTTACTGATATTTATATGAGGGAAGTAGCATGCTTGCATGGCATACCCAAGACAATTGTGTCTGAAAGAGACCCAAAGTTTATCTCAAAGTTTTGGAAATGGTTATTGAAAGAGTTTAKAATAACTATGAACTTTAGTACAACCTATCATCCTGAGTCTGATGGGAAAAYAGAAAGGGTGAGCCAAGTGATAGAGGATATGATAAGGATGTATGTGATGGACAAACCATCTAAATGGGAATATTATCTACACTTGGTAGAATTTTCCTACAATAATGGGTATCAAGCATCACTGAAGATGAGCCTGTTTAAAGMAMTTTATGGCAGAAAGTGCARCACCTCAATAAGTTGGAAAAACCCAGCTGATAGGGCAATGGTTGGGCCAGAGTTTCTTAAGGAAATGGAAGAGAAAAAGTTGAAGATTAAGCARAATTTGAAGGCTGCCCAAGACAGGCAAAAAAACTATGCTAATAAGAAAAGAACTCACAGGGAATTTAAAGTAGGGGATCATGTATTCTTGAAAGTGAAGGCCAACACAAGCTCCCTGAAGTTGCAAAATTGTTCAAAGTTGGCAGCTCGCTATTGTGGGCCATTTGAAATCCTAGAGAGGATTGGTCCAGTAGCATATATGCTTGCATTGTCTGCATCTAAGTATATACATAATGTATTTCATGTCTCATTGCTTAAGAAATATATACCTAATGCTAATCATGTTATTGATTGGAATGTGATTCAGGTGGAGCAAGAAAGCACTTTTCAGGTGCATTCGGTGCACATACTAGACCAGAAAAGAAAGCATTTCCGGAATCGAGCCATAGGGCTTGTAAAAGTCTAGTGGACCTGGTATGGTCCTGAGGACGCAACATCGGAGCATGAAGATGCTATGCTGGCAGAGTACCTACATCTTTTTGAAGATTTTGGAAATCTTGTTATTGTTGTGTAAATAAGTTGCACCGAGGACAATGCAAAACTAAGGGGAGGGGATTGTAACACCCCAAGGTCGAGCCCCTGTTAAATTGTGATTGTGTTTATAGGCTGGTGAGACAAGTGTTTATAAGATGGAATAATTATATGTTTATTAGGCCGGAGAGCCTAGATGCTTAAGGCCAGTGAGCCTATTTTTGTATATGTAAATTCCCATATCATTAATAAAATTGCATCATTGTGTGTATACCGACCATGAATAAAGAGTTATGGGGGACTAAGCTCCACTCGGTCAGGTAAGGGAAGGGGATAAGTGTCTAGGATTAGGGGCTAAGCTAGAGGGATTACCTCTAAAGGAATAATATTATATTACTTTTTCCTAAAGGCTAACGTTGACATAATCTTTGATGTCCTAAGTTTCTGGGGAAAGGGAATGAGTGTTAAGTCGAGCTCACGCAGCTTCAGGAAGACATGTGTCAACTTGGGTGCATGTAGTTTTAAGTGGGAAAAGTCAGCTCATTGGGGGTCTGTCACCATTCTCTCGCTCGTTCACCATTCTCATGCCCCTCATCGTTCTCACGACCCTCACGATTCTCGAAAGTCTTCCATTCACCCATTGATTTATGCACTGAGCCATTTCTTCATCGTCAACCTCTTCATCATTCATGCATCCCTGGAACCTGCAAGAACTTTGAGCTATCCCATAATTTTCATGTGAATAACAACACATCTGTACCTTGCCTGAGCCCATACCATGCCTTAACGGTCTGTTGTTGCTACCAACGCAGTTCCTTGACTGAGTGTGGCTTCCTGCCATCTTTTGTTCTATACCGATCTTGTTGCTTCCATCACCCTCACTTAAATTGACATAGGAGTTAGACTGAAGAAGCAGGTTGTCAGGCCTATGGGTTTGAAGAGGTGGGTTGTCAAGCCCGTGGACTAAAGAAGCAGGTTGTTAGGCCTGTGGGTTTGAAGAGGCGGGTTGTCAGGCCTGTGGACTGAAGAAGTAGGTTATCAGGCCTGTAAGAAACTCTCTCCATGTGAGAGAGGTTGTTGGGGAAGTGGTTTTCCTAGAGGGATCCCAACAACAGCTATAGTGTTCAGAGAATTCATGTTCGGCTTGTTGTTGAAGACCTAGAAGGAAAGTGGGGAAGTCAAAGGATTGTTGAGCAGAGAAGGGGCACACTTCCTGTGGTGGGACATGCATGTGGGGAATGAGAGGCTATAGGTTGTTCGTGTGAGATGGCTCCTGGGATAAAATTCTTCCGGTTGATCTGTGAAACTTCTTGTTGTCCTTTCCAAGCCTAGGAATCCCTTGCCTGGTGGATTTTAGTCCCAGCTCGAGGGTGACCCACTCCTGAGCATGATGAGAAACGTGGTCTAAGGTTGGGAGGTTCGTGGGAGGTCTGGACGCAGTTGGTGGTTATCTATTAAAATATAAGTACCAAATCTTTGTTCTCTGTATGATGTATATCTTGAAATCAAGTTATAATGTTCTGAGAATTGTTTGTGTATAATGCTTGTATGTTTTAATGTTATTTTTGCATGAATATTGGCATGAATAGAATGCTATAGCTGTTTAAATTGCATTAGATAGATATGCATATATAAAAAATGGTATCGGAGAAAGGAGAGACGCCCAAGAAGTGACGTTTCCCGACCTATTGGTGGCTAGGGATGTTACAAGAACACTCCCTCGTTTTCTGCACATCCCAGGATTGGCAAGAAATTTGATTTATGTAAGAAAAATGGACGATGTAGGGTTAAAAATAGTGTTTGAGAAAGAAACATGTAGGATGGTTCAAGGAGAAATGGTGTTGTTGAAGGGAGTTCATTTTGGAACTCTGTATAAACTAAAGGGAAGAACTATTAGTGACAGGTGAGATAGTTCCATTTTTCTTGAGATTGGAGYTGAATAAGAAAAAAATCCTATAGTATATGAAGAAAATACTATATTTTGGCATCAAAGACTAGGGCATATCGGGGAGAAGGGCCATAGACTAGTAAATAGTAAAGGTATGGTTGAATTTATGTCAAAATTCTCTCTAGATTTCAATTTTTGTGAACATTGTGTATATGGGAAGAAAAATTGGGTAATATTACCCTTTGGTGCAACAAGGGCAAGGGGAATTTTACAGTTGGTGCACAATGATGTGTTTGGACCTATGTCAATTCCATCACTGGGAAAATGTATGTACTATGTCTCATTTATATATGACTTCTCGAGGAATACTTGGATTTATTTCCTCAAGAATAAATCTAAAGTCTTTGACAAATTCAAAGAGCTTAAGGCTCTTGCAGAGAATCAAATAGAGGAGAGAATTAAGGTACTGAGGACGAATAATGGTGGATAATACTATGGAAATGAATTTGAATAATTCTTTAAGAGGTGTGGTAATTTGAGGCACAAGAATATTCCATATATTCCTCAAAAGAATGGAGTTGTAGAAAGGATGAACATGACATTGGTGGAAAAAGCAAGGTGCATGCTCGATGTTGTTGATTTAGGACAACAATTTTGGGTAGAGATAGTGAGTACTACATGTTACCTGGTAAATCGATCACCCTCATCAACACTATATGACAAGACTCCACACGAGGTATGGACCAGTAAGAAACCCTCTCTCACACATCTCATAGTATTTGGTTGTGATGCCTATGTTCATGTTCCAAAGAAAAACATGATTAAGCTAGATAAAGATGATGAAAAGTGTATCTTTATCAGGTATAAAGATGGTATAAAATGTTATAATCTTTGGAACCCAGAAACTAAGAAGGTAGTGTATATCTGAAATGTGGTATTTATAGAAATCAAATGTGTTGTCAAACAAGAAGTCTTGCCAAGGGAGGAAGAACCAAGGAAAATAGAATCTGAGTTAAAGGATGATGAATCAGAGTCTACAGAAGAATAGAAATTAGAAAAAATAAGATCCTCCTACTCCAGTATTGAGGAGATCGGTTAGGAAAGAAAGAAACCAGAAATGCATACTCCACCTTATTTCCATTGAAATTGTGTTTTTTTTATTACTAAAGATGATCCTATAATTGTTAGGGAGGCAGTGGATTTAGAGGATGGAAAACTCTAGAAAAAGGCCATGATGGAAGAAATGGAAGCCTTGGATAAGAATGAGGCTTGGGATCTAGTGGAGTTGTTGAATGGAAGAAATCCAATTGGTATAAAATGGGTGTTTAAGAAGAATTTAAATGTAGAAGGAAAAGTGGAGAAATACAAATCTCGATTAGTAGCAAAATGTTATTCCCAGGTAGAAGGAATTGACTTTGGTGAAAATTTTTCTCCCTTTTCCAAGTTAAATTCTATTAGATTTCATTTTGTTTTTATTGCATTTGATTTTGAAGTAGAACATATGGATGTGAAGATACAATTCCTACATGGGGATCTGGAAGAATAATTCTGCATGAAGCAACTAGAAGGATTTATTGTGAAGGGAAAGAAATAGATAGTATGAAGGCTGAAATTTTTTGTGTATGGGTTAAATAAATCATCAAAGATGTGGTATAAAAAATTTGATACTTATGTGTGGGGACTTGGATTCACAAGGAACAAAGTGGATCATTGTGTGTATTTCAAATTAATGAACAATCATCTCATTTATTTTTTCTTGTATTTGGATGATATGTTGGTGATAGGAAACAACAACGAGATTATCCAAGATGTGAAAACTCAATTGTCCTCTAAATTTGACATGAAGGATCTTACTCTTGAAAATTTCATTTTGGGCATGGAAATTAAAATAGTTAAGGAAAATAGGAAACTCTCGTTAAATCTGAGGAAATATGTCGAGACAATATTACATAGGTTTAATATGCAGGGATGTAAATCGGTCAGGGTTCCTATTCATGTAGGTTTAAATTTATCTACGGATCAATGTTTGAAGACACAAGAAGAGGAAGAAGAATGGTATCGTATTCCATATGCTAATGTGGCTAGCAGTTTGTTGTATGAAATGGTCTGTACTAGACCAGACATTGCACATGCAATGGGAGTTTTGGGTAGGTATATGTCAAAACCAGGGAATGCACATTAGACATCAGTAAAGAGGGTTTTCAAGTATTTGTGTGGCACTACTAGTTATGGATTATGCTACCAAGGAAGACCTGGATTGGACAGAGTGTTGGACATACATGGATTTGTGGGTGCAAACTAAGTAGAAGAGTTGGATCGCATAATATTTACAAGTGGGTATTTATTTAGCTTGTTTGGAGGATCAATAAGTTGGATGATCTAGGTGGATATCAATGGCCACCCACCTATTCTGCTAGCTCAAAGACCAATTTCCATTTTGGTAGTTTTTCCACAACTTTTCGAGTCCTAAACTTTTGGGGCCATTTTGAGGACCTACACAACATTTTTTGGGCGCGACATTGTCACACCATAGTACTTAGCGAGAGTGATATGTCAATATGTGTTTTACTCAGATAGTTATCTCCAATGAATTATCATGTGCTTAAAATGGAGATCGTATGCAAAAGTTATGACCCCGAGAAGTTGATGTACCAACTTACCCCATAAGGGCCCACATGACTTTTGGAATTTCATATACTAGGGTTAGGATTTTTTATGTTTAGGGTTTTCTCATTTATAATTTATGTCAAAAATTCCTTTGGAGCCTCATTGTAATCATATTTTTTTGAATGAGCATAGCCAACACATCTCTTCTCAAAGATAAGATACCACCATTCTAGCTAGCTTGTGTGTTTTTGCATTTTATAGCCTTTTGTATTTCATACAGGCATTAATAGAATTTTATATTTACTGTATTACTGTGTTCCTTGACATATATCTATGTATTTCTTTGTTATATATATTTTATATTTTTTCCTTCATATATTTCCTCAAAAAAAATAATCTGGATCAATGGTATCAGAGCAGTCTTCTCCTTGTCTTTCTTAGTGCATGTCCCTGACAAGGTTAGGGTATAGAGAGTTGGGTATCAAGCTTGTTTATCTTGGGGAAAACCACTCTTACACACCCAAGAGACCTTCCATGGAGGAAGAAAGTGGGACGACAGGACATGATATCCTTTCAAAATATTTCTCGAGGAATCCCTCCCGTGACAGAGGAATGAGATGATGGATAATTTCATCCAGATCCTTCGAAGACTACCGAGAACAATGGAGGCACCTTCCATCAGCAGTCACTTCGAAGATGCTATTCCCTTCAAGGTACAAGTTAAATTTTATATTCCTTTATTTGAAGTCTATATAGACATCGATTCTTTGGAAAAATGGTTAAATATGCTAGAGAGTTATTTTTCTGTCCACAATTTTTCCAATAGTGAAAATATCACCTTCGCACTCCTTAAGGCCCTTCCCCATGTCATAGATTGGTGGGAGAATTATTGTGAGAAAAATGTGAAGGATGAGTCTATAATGTTTGGGCCAAGACCCACTTGGGTGGATTTTGTTGATGCCATCAAGGAACACTACTTACCTGTTGGAAGTTATGATGATCAATACATGAGATGGACCAAAATATGCCAAGAGAGGGGACAAATAGTGCAGAGTTCACCATTACTTTCCATACCTTGCGCGCCAATATAGGTATCAAATAATCCAAGCGACATATGGTCCTAAAATACAATGGGTCTTTGCATAGGTACATCCAAACTAAAATGGATTTTCTGGACATCTCTTCATTAGGAACCGCTTAGCGATATACTGTCAAAATCGAGTAGAAGGTCAAGCAGCAAAACAAGCGAGATTTTGGGTCTGCAAATACACAACAACCAATTTATGTTAAGGGTGGCCCTAAATCCAAAGACAAAGGATAGAGAAAATATGGCCAACCCCAAGATAACCGAGCCAAACCACCAACAAAGAAGGGAAATGGGAAGTCAAAGAAGAAAATTTGAAAATGGTGCAAGTTCCACAAAATCTCTTGGTACAATACTGATGAATGTCTCTTCAAACAATCTTTGATGGCGAAGTCAAAATTCCCAGCGTTAGATGCTGACTTAGACTCTGATTCAGAACCAGAAAAGGGAATAAATATCATTGATGCAGAACCTAGTGTCACCATCGCTACCACCGAAGTCCAATTAGAGGAATAGGGGGAGCCTGAATAAGGGGAATGCCTTTTCCACTCACACATGTGGGTAAAGAGAATCCCAATACATTTTATTGTTGACAGTGGTATTTAGAAGAATTTGATCTCAGTAGAGGTTTTTAAGAGGTTGAACCTGACAACGATGTCTCATCCTCGGCCATACACCATCGTTTGCCTCAGCCAGTGACAGGACATCTGCGTCAGCCAACAATGTCACCTGCACTACGACATCAAACCCTTCAAAGACGAGGCATTGTGTGATGTTTCCCCCCTTGAAGTTTATGATGTTTTTCTAGGACAACAATATACGTGGAAGTGTCATGTTGTTTATAAATCTAGGCCCTATAGTATCATTATTAGTTTGGGATATCAACTCTACAAGATACTGGAGGCAATTCCAAACATTGCGGTCTCTTTGATCTCTGTGAAGCACTGTAGAAAGGTGGTCTCTCAGAACGAGATATTTTTCCTCTATATGGTTCGATCATAAGGTGAACAAACAGTCACTCTAACAGTCGAAACATGTGCATAGGGTCTCTCTGCCCAAAAACAAAAAGAGGATAGAATAGTAGAGGAGTACAAAGAAATATTCACCTCGCCTACTGGGGTGTCTGTGCACTTTCACATAAATAACTCCATTGATATGACACCTGATTCTCCTCTTCCTAACTACCCTATATACAGGTGTTCTGTTATAGAGAATGAAGAAATAAAATGCTAGATCCAAGAGCTAATTCTGAAGGGCCACATCAGACCAACATCCTCACCTTGCGAAGCCTAATTATTCTTGTATAGAAGAAGGATGGGACATGGAAATTTTTTATTGATTACAGATCTCTAAACAAGATCAAAGTAAATAACCAATACCTTATTCTCCGGATTGATTGATCTTATCGATAAACTCAAGGGAGCCAAGTTTTTCATCAAGATTGATTTGAAGTCAGGCTACCACTAAGTGTCGATTGAGAAAAATGATGTGTGGAAGACAACCTTCTAGTGTAAAGAAGGCCTCTTTGAGTGGTTGTTCATGACTTTTGGCTTGACTAATGCCCTAGATACATTCATGTGGATGATGGATGAAATATTACAACCATTCACAAACTCCTTTGTGGTTGTATATTTGGATGACATCCTCATCTTCAACAAAACTTGGGAGGAACATTTGGAGCATATTCAACAAGTATTAATCACCCTACGACATCACAGGTTATATGTCAATTTGGAGAAGTTTTCCTTCATCATACAACGAATCCAATATTTGGGATACATCGTGGATGAGCAAGGTGTACATACAGATCCATCAGAGAACCAAGTCATTTGTGATTGGTTGACCCCAAAGACAATGACCGAGCTTTGTATCTTCTTAGGCCTTGCCAAATTTTATCGGTGGTTTGTGTTGGGGTTCTCTCATATAGCTTGGGACCTAAGCCAGGTGACCAAGGGTGGAATGAAGGCCAAGTTTGTGTGGTCCATTCCCCAATAGAAAGCATTTGAGGATTTGAAATTCCACCTCTGCTCAACACCATTCCTCATTCTTCCAGGCCTGCAACAACCATTTAAGATTCAGACAGATCCTTCATATTATGCTATCAGTGCATTCCTCACTCAGTGGAGGCATCCAGTAGCCGATCACAATGAAACTCTATCTGATGTTTTTCATAGATACCCCACCTATGACAACGATATGTACTCCATTGTGAAATCATGTCGATAGGTGAAGCATTACATTATAGGGAAGGAAACGAGCATCCACATTGATCAAATGCCTCCGTGATTCATGTAGACACAAGGAAAGTTACAGAATGAATGCCATCAAAAGTGGTCCACGTACTTGAAATAATTACACTTGAATATCAAGTACAATAAGGGTAGCACAAACCATGTCGTAGATTGCCTCAATCGTTCCTTGGTGGCAGCGCTAACCACAGTTCTTAACTCCTGTGGAAATGAGACATTTGAATGGACACAATTATACAATAATGACTCTGACTTTGATACTACCTATCATAAATTAAGTGTAGGTAAAACAATTCCTGACTTTGATCTCTAGGATGGATTGCTATTTCATTTGATCTATCTCTTTGTTCCTTCAAGAGAGTGTGCCAAGTTGATCTAGGAAGCTCATTACAGTCGAGCAATGGGATATTTTGGTGTAGAGAATACATTGGAAGTATTGTAAAAGAATTTTTATTGGTCAAATCTTTGACAAGATGTTCGTAAGTACATTGAATCCTGCACTTCTTGCGCCATTGCTAATCCCACCATCAATAAACATGGGTTATACACTACTTTTCCTACTCTAAATAGGCCTTGGGAGTCCATCTCCATGGACTACATGTCCGGTCTTCCTTCAACGTGGCATGGGAATGACCGTGTCTTCATGGTCGTCGATCGATTCTCTAGAATGGAAATTTTGGCACCCTGCAAGAAGAGCATCACAACCAAGGCCACCACTAAGCTCTTATTTACACATGTTTGGGTTCATTTTGGGATCCCACAAACTATTATCTATGATCGATATAGTAGATTCTTGAGCAATTTTTGGTCCATCCTATGGTCGATTATGGACACCAAGCTGACTAAATCGACTTCCTTCCACCCACATACTGATGGATACATAGAGGTAGTCAACAGGATGATTGTTGATATCCTGAGGATGTATAATTCCAAACATCCATGCACATGGGATGAAAGACTTTCTTATGCTCAAAATAGCTACAATAGAGCCCTCCATAGCTCTATTGGCCACAACTCTTTTTAGGTGTGTTTTGGGTCCAACCATTGGCCCCCATTGACATAGATTTTCCCATTAAAACCACACAAGAAGAATCCTCCCATGCCCATACTGAGGCTGATCGAGGAAGCCAAATTTGTTGAGCACATTCAGCACATCCAACAACAAGTTCATGATATTGTGTAGAAAGACAATGTCAAGTACAAGCAACACGATGATCAACATCGAGTAATACATAAATTTTAGGAGGGAGATAAGGTCTGGTTGCATTTGCAAAAAGAGTGTCTCACAAGGCCCCACCAGAAGTTGCGCTCACTCCAATACAGACCTTACACCATAACCAACGTTTTGGGTGAGAATTATTTTGAATTAAGTATTCCTTCTTTCCTTGGCTTGCACCTGGTATTTAATGTGGAACTGCTCCAACCATATTTTCCACCTCTCCTAGACACTTCAGATATGGCTGAACAGTTGGATCCTAAAAAAACAATCATTCTTGCATCAAAAAATTGACATTTGATCATATCATGGACACCAATACTAAGTACACCCACCATCATACTATCAAACTTCATCGGGTCATCAAAGCATGACAATTTCCTCATTAGGGAAAGTGGCTCACCAAGGGTCAAATTCAACATAAGTTTCCTCATATGATGCAGGAACTTGATGCAATGGAGACCATTTCTTCCTAATGGGGAGGAATAATCTAGGTGGATATCATTGGCCACCCACCTATTCCACTGGCTTAAAGACCAGTTTCCATTTTGGCAGTTTTTCTATAGCTTTTCAAGGCCGTTTTGAGTCCATAAACAACATTTTTTGGGTGTTGCATTGTCACATTATAGCCTTTATCTAGAGTGTGACAAAAACATGTGTATTCCTCGAATATTTCTTTCCAACGAGCTATCATGCACCTAAAATAGCGATCGTATGCAAAAGTTATAACACCGGGAAGTTGATCTACCAACTTACGCCATCGGCTCACATTAATTTTGGCGCTTCATCTCCTCGGGTTAAGTTTTTTTATGTTTAGGGTTTTCTCATTTATTCTTTATGTTAAAAATTCCCTTGGATCCTCATTGTTATCATCTTTTTGTGAATGAGCATATCCGACACATCTCTTCTCATAGATAAACTACCACCATTCTAGCTATCTTGTGTGTGTTTGCATTTTACAACCTTTTGTATTTCAGACAATCATTAATAAAATTTGAGCTTTAATGTATTATTATGTTCCTTTCCATATCATTGTGTATTTTTTTGATATATCTCTTTTATATTTCTTCCTTCATATCATTCCACAAATGAAAAATATGGATCATTAGATGAACAAAAGACAGTCTTTAGTGGCACTCTCAACTACATAAGTTCAATACATGGAAGCCACTCATGCAAGGAAGGAAGTGGTATGGTTACAAAGATTATGTTGAGGTATTGTATTGGTACATCAAGTTGCAAGGATATATTGTGACAGTCAGGGTGCAATATTCCTGGTGAAGAACTTGACTTATCATTCAAAGACAAAGCGTATTGATGTTCAATATCACTTTGTGAGAGACATGGTTGAAGAAAAAAAGGTGTTACTAATAAAGGTGGACACTTTCAAGAATTTTGAAAGTTCATTAACAAAATATATGTGCACTAAGAAGTTTTCTTGGTGCAAAGGATTTATGGGCATTTTTTCCATGGATTGTTGACTATGGAACCTTGTAACTCCCCGTATGCAAACAAAACAACAACTGGGAGAATATTGTGTATGTGTTATATTCTTTGCATGATTGTAGGTCCCCTTAATGGGGGTGTTGGGGGGGGATCCCCCAAGAATTTTTTTTGGAGGGTTTATTCACAATTTTTTTGGATATTCACCAATTGTTTGGATGGTTATTCATCACATGTTTTTTGTGGATGGTTTTCTAATTTTTATTAGGAAATTAGAGTTGTTGACTAATCTGGGTCAACATATTAGGGGTTTTGGATGTCGCAGGATCCTATATATATATTGTATTGTAAACAATGAATATATATTATGAATTGGTTTTCCCAATTTGGGTTTCAAAGGTAAAAATCTATGTGTAATGTGTGTGTTTTCCATTGTATCTTTTATGTTTTATTAAGAATATGTCTGTACTAATTAATTGTACAAGGTTAAAATCTACAATCATGCAGATCTAAATAAATATAACTATACAAAGAAAACAAATCCTCCATATAGTAGTGAAAGAAACTCTACTACTGTAAAAGAATCACACTGGACACTAGTAGTCACCATTTGTTGTTGTCTTTCTTCCATGATGTTCTCTTGAAGTACTTATCTTCCTAGAAATGACAACTATATATATACTAGTGTTCAAAATATTTTTCTAAATCACACAATGCATATTTTTCTCATGGATACTCCATGTTGATAATATGGCTATACTTCTCTTTGACGAGGCTTCTCTCCATTACCTCTTTAATACTTTTATACAATTCATTTAGTTACTTTGTTTATTCCTCAATATATTTACATCCTTCCATCATTTGTTTTTGTTCCTACCAAATTTGTCTCAACATGACAATTCTTTGGTTTTGCAAAGGTTAGGGAGTCGGGGGGGGATTTACAAGGGATGTATCATGCAATATATTGATGGATATTATATCATAAGTGTGTGTGTGTGTGTGTTTCACAGTTCATCATAATGATTGAAAACCTTTTGGAAGTAAACTGTGTTATATTTTTTGAAACATCCAACATTTTGAGTGGACACTCGACCTATCATCAAGGACAATCAAACTATAGTAATGATAGAAAAGAGTGTCAAGGGTGTGATTTAAAGGAGAATTAAGGGATGACTGTTGAAAAAATGTGAATAAAATATTATATATCCATTAAAATGAGTAAAATATTTTCATGACCGTTAAGATTAGAATAGAATAAGTACGAGCAAGTGAAAACTAMAGAATTAAGGGTGCTTGAGAAGACAAGTATTTATAAATAAAAATAATCATGAATGCCAAAGTGAAATTAAATTTATGAAATTAAATTAACCCATAAATGGGCAATGAGATAATTATAAAACTGGATAAAGATAAATTACRATATYCAAATTGTAGATTAAATTAGGAAGGGAGGAACCAATGGTTGTAAAGAAATAAGGGGGAAATTTCCAATTAAGTAAGAAATAATCACGCCATGGGATGATTATAGGTTAAATAGGTCCAAGAGAATCGTAATCTAAAGAGGACATCTAAGAGGGAGGGAAAAAAAAGAAGTCACTAAAAATAAGGTTATATGTGAGAACAAATGAAATTCAGAGTAATACTATAAGAATCAATAGGAAGAAGGAAGGGAAAAGGATAAAAATCGTAACTAGGAAAGGCTTGATGGGAATTATGATGGATGGTGGGTTTCGAGGATTAACTTATTTTGTACCCATCTTCCTTATTAAAATTGTTGAGATGTTTTTCAATTTTTGGCGCTTCTCGAATGATGCGAGAAGGGTAAAAGAGTGTAGAGGCTAGAATTTTGGTTTGGTAAAATAAAATGAGGTGTTTGGAGTTGTGGGAGTGTTCAAAAATAGATGACTTAGAGATGCAATTGTTAAGTGTGTCAGCTATGTGTTCTTTAATATTATTTTCGAAAGATTTGTCAGTTTGTCCTATGTAAGATTTTTCATAGGAGCATGGGATTTGGTAAACGACTTGGCCAAGCATAAGGTTGTRTTAATCCTGAGCARCTATAAATAATTGTTTAATGGTTTTATACGGTTTAAAAAGTGTTTTGATATTYTGTTTAGAAAAAATATTAGAAATATGATTAGTGATTCTAAGGATGCAAGGAAGAGAAATAAAAGTTAGAGGAGGGGATTTTTTGGACTTATAGTGGAGGGATAAGAAAAAATATTTATTGATTTGGGTGATAGAGTAACCATTGGCCATAACGGATTTAGAAAGTTGGGATTTTTCTTTCTCAAGAAATTGCATATTAGAGATTCAAATTGCTCAAGTGACAAGAGTTTTAAGGACAACAAWTTTTTGGGTTAGGTGATGGTGAGAGTGCACATGGAGGTATCTATAATTGTGATTCTTTTTGTAGTAGAATTGGTGGGAAAGGGTCCCATTTTTTTGGTGAGAGATGAGAACATCTGTAAAGGGAAGAGAGTTTTCAGATTGGACTTCCATAGTAAATTGKATATGGGGGGAAATGTTATTAAGATGGTTGAAAAAAGAGTTTAGTAGGGTATGACCATGAGGCAAAACTACAAAGGTATCGTCAATAAATCTAAACCAACATTTAGGTTTTAGATGAAATCTATTTAATGTTAAAGTCTCTAAATGTTCCATGAATATGTTGGCAACCATGGGGGAAAGGGATGACCCCATAGTTGTACCTTTAGTTTTTTCATAGAAAAGTCACTTGAAGGTAAAGAAGGAATCATGATAGACACATGTATAGGGGTCATAGGATGGGTAGATATGACCTGATCAATCATATATGAGGCACCAACTTGAAATTGTGAAGGATTTGGGAGGGGATTTAGGATTAGGGGCGGTAAGAAAGATATTTTTTTTATGAATGTAAAAGGTGTTAAGGAGAGCACAAGTGGTAGAGGTAGATGTAGGCATCATGGATACCATAGCACATGGAGGTGAGGATGAACCATGATCAGAGTAGGTTGAAGGAGAAGGAGAGATAATATAAATATTCGAGTCGAAAGTTATTGATGGAAGAGAGGTCGCGACAGGAATGAGAGAGGTTTCAGTTGGTTGAAATATACCTCATCTATACTTTATTTACCATCAAGCGAATTGGTTGAAAATATCTCAAACTACTTCTCACACATTCACACTAAACCTGTGTAGAAGTTCCTGTCTAAACTATAATTCTCAACACTCCCTCTTAAGGAATTTTGCACTAATCCAAGTCTGTCTCTGAATGTTTCAAACTACCCTCTTCCTGAGGGTTTAATCAAAATATCAACTACCTTCCAATACATTGGAGTATACTATAGATTCATTGTTCCCATCTGAATCTTATCTCGTATGAAGTGATCTTTGCTCCTTTTTTAGATAAGTGCCACAAAAATCTACTTTCTACTGAACCATGACATTGTTGTTGATCCCAAGCTAAAGAAACACCCTAAGGTGTTGTTTCCATCTGTTGCATTATTTTCCCAATATGATTCTATAGACACCTACAAATTCACTTCACCATCTCCAAGATATCTTAAGACCATACTCCATTGTGCACATCAAATACCTAAGAACATTTTTTTTTCTACCTAGTGCCCCTACCTTGGCTCCACTATGAACTGACTTACGTTGTTCACTGCAAAAACAAATATAGGAATCCTTTCCACTTACTTCAAATCCCTGAGGATTCTCTATATACTTGGTCACTAGAGAAAAATATATCCTTGTAGTCAACTCCCTCTCTCTGGGAGAACCCTCTCACCACAAACCTCACTTTGAACTTTTTAATGTTGCTATATGCAACATGCTTGATCTTGTAGATCCACCTAGAACTCACAAATGAATTCACCTCTAATATTGGCACTATGTCCCAAACATCATTCTTCATGATGGAGCTGTACTCCTCCACCATGTCATCCATCCATACCTACTAGTCTATTTCCTCCTAAAAACAAAAGGCTCAGAATATAAAGTGTTTTTCATCAATTCCATATAGTATGGAAAATTCTCCGGTTTTCTTCTCTCTCTAAATGTGCCGTTAGGAGTCTCAACATGCTCCTTAGTATCACTCACTTTTTAAATGAACCATCAAGGTCTCCTGAAAGAAGTGGTAGGGGATATTGTCTCCCCTTCTCCACCTGAAGCCTATTGTATTCCTATTATATCGAGGTGAGGGGAAATTTTAATGAAATTCTTTATTTTAAAGTTAAGGAAATGGGAGAGATATCTATATTACATCTCTTGAGGTGGATTAATGCTAGCCTTGATGTTAGAATTAGTTTGTGGCATTAAATGTTTATGGCTTATGTCTATCCTAAGTTTTTCGATACATATGATGTTTTCTCAACAAAATTTCATCGATAACCTATGTCTTGACATTGTCCTCTTATTTTGCCTTAGATTGAGGCACCATAAATGTTTCTCATATCAAGGAACCATATGACATGCATATACATACCCCCCTCGAAAAGTTTTGTATTAGCTTTCCATCCCTATGGTATTCAATCCTTAAGTAAGACAACATGAGAAACCCATACCTTGTTTTGCACCATCTCTGGATTGCATGAAGGAAGAAGTTGAGGGCCATAGTAATTACACCCCTTATCTCCTTTTAATCAGTCTTCCAATGTTGGTTGGTTAAGGTCTTACCTTCTAGCTTGTAAGTGAGAGATTTAGGATATTCTGTCTATCTGTGTTCCTTTCCTACTTCCTTATCCAAATCTTTAGTCACCATCAATTACAATTCCAGTCCCAAGACCCATCATTGAGTCCCAAGTAACAAATAACTTTTCCTCTATAATTAATTAAGTGTAGAATGTTAGAGAAAAGAAAGCAGAAAAAATTAGAGAAAATTGATGAGCAAGAATGAAGCTATATTTCTATAATCATACTTGCATAACTTCCATGATGATAATGATTATGGAGTATTTTAATTACCTTGAGAAACAAATATTCTTTGGTTTTTTATTTAGAATTCTTGTCTCCCCCTTCCATCTCAAGTTCATCTGGATTGAAAATAGTTACTAAGAATTACATCTCAACCTTTTGGACATGGCACCCACATTGATATGAGGAAAATTTCCTTTCCCAATGTTGATTCAATTTCTTTAACAAAAGGTATTGACTATGAGAAAACCTCAAAATGCATTCAACTACAATAATTTTTAAGAGGATTTCATAACAAAATATTACAGGATTACATTGTTCAAGAAGTTGACTAGATGGAGTAGTCTATGCATGATCCTTTTGAAGATAACAAAAATAGATTCTACACTTCTAATTGATGCCAAGCACCATCAAGTTCCCACATCTTCATATTTCTAGAAAGATTGTCTAGTTCAAGTTATTGTTCCCTAATGTGAGCTTTGTGAGGATGGGGAGCTCGTAGATGAAGGACAAGAAGATTACTTTATCAATGTATTTTCTTGGATTCCAATAGATTTGTGTGTGTGTGTGTGTAGTTCTTGAAATAGTAGTTGCTTAATTTCATCGACGTTAATAATAACACATTTTTTGTTTAAAAAAAGTACTTTCCTCAACATATTAGAAAAATAAGTTCTATTCTAATTCTAAATATTCCCACATCCAATCCAATCCAATCCCCTTGCTCTAATATCTTCATGAATCTGTCTTCTTGTAGCTACCAATGTAGTCACGGTTCTTATGAATGCCACAACCACTATTATCACAACTACAAAATATTCTTTTGTAGAGATTTCTTTGGCATGAATTGGACTACATGGAGGCGTGGCCTAGATTGGCATTCTTGTGGACTAAATAGAATTATCCTTTTTAGCTTCCTAATCCTAACAACATTGTTCACATTTTTTGGCCACAAAGAGAATTATTATACAAGTTTTCAACAATAGAGAAACCAAGCTATTACTAGTAGAGATGAAGCCAAAGAAAGCTAGTCTACCCACTTGCAAACATTTACGCCTATTTGTTTCTTTTGATTCCAAACCTTGATATTGATGATCCAAATATTGATGTTGGCTATCAAAATGGAAGGTACACTATGGGATATTCCTTTGTAGGAAGCAATATATTTGAGACAAATATTGTTGTTTCTTTCTTATACAAGAGTTTCTCATGCCTTTTGCTAGAAACCACCTCATAATTATACATGTGTTACCACGTTGGGAATGAGACATGCATTGCCCAGTGAAAAAGATAACCTATGCTGGCACATGCATGAAAGATAAATTTTCAACTTGTGTTTTTCTAATCCTTAAATAAGTATGCGATTCATAAAGTCAATTTTGATGATGGTGAAGGTGAATTATATTCACTATTAAAAAAAATGGTGTGAGAAAAGAGAATGCTTTTCCAAAAATGGTTCATTGGATTATTTACCTTTTAATAACAAGTTTAAAACTCATGAGATTTAATCATCTATTCATCAAAGAAATACACAACATGTGGAAATTACAAAATGTGGACATGTCAATAAGTAATCATAAAAACAATGATCATAGATTACAACTCCAACACTTCCTAGAATAATTATTCATATCTATATGATGAAATATGTCTTACTATATACCATTATTCGATAAAATTATTAACTTCCTTATTTCATATTAAATCCAACAATATAAACATGGGAAACTATACAATCTCTACATAAAACTAAATTATGTAGAAATCATACAACATAAGAAATACCAAGTTGTAGACATACCAATGTCCAGTTATTAAAATATGATCATAGATGGAAATTCCATGATATCAAATTTCAATCACTATATATCTCTTTCCTTTAATGGGGTTGACCCAACTTCCCACCTAACTTAGAGTTAAGCAATCAACTTCAGTGATCGATGTCATATACAATGCAAAAGGGATACATTGGCACTCACTTATAGTCATTTCCTTCTTCAATATAGATTCAATGAATGATAGCGCAATGCAAAAAAGAAACAATATGAACTACTCACTCAAAGGTAGGGAGTTAAAATATCATTCATTCATAAACCTATAAAAACAACCCCAGCCCTCTCCTTGCAAACAACCAAAAGAAAAAAAACAACTACCCTCTCCCCACTGATGACTAGAAAAATAGAACTAACTTCCCTAGGTGACCTCAAGCCATCATCCCTTAGTGCCTTCAACATCAAACTCATGCCTACTCTTCCATGATGTGTTTTTCCTAATAATCCATGTTTTTCACTAATTTAACCACCTCCAAACTCCATACAATTGGAGAGTACTCTTTTCAACTATTATCAACATTTTTGAATTACATCTATTGAAGTTTCATTATGAGTTAAGTCATGGACATCTTCATCACTTGACTTAATTTTCTAAGTTCCATGTTAGTTTATAATTATAAAATGAAATTTGCTTATGAGATTCTCAACGTTGTGTTTTTCTAAACATAAAATTGGTAAAAGCATTCTTTGATTTGCTAATTGATGGTCATCTATTTATCAATTATTACAATCCCTTGATTATGTCCATCACCATGGAAGAATAATGCTTATGGCCAATCAAATGGCTAACCAAAGACTTATTACTATGCATTTTCACTTTTTAAGGAAAAATGTTTTGACATGGAAGTGGTTCACTCTCCAAGTATAACTAATAATCTCTTTCTTAGTCTATTGTTTTGATTCTACTTGTTTCTTCTGCGACATTATTTCTTGGACCCATCGATCGAGCCAACCCAACTACTTAATTTATTTGAGAGCGAGCATTGGCCAAAGAGAGATCATAATAGAATGTTACCTAGGCTGGACAAACACATGCAAATGGCTTTTCATGATTTTTTATGCTTTTTATATAAACTTGTTTCCCGATAGAATCCAAAAGAGTTTTGGTTGCCCCTAGGCTAGTACTTTTTAAAATTTTCCAAAGTTTGGTAGACTTTCAATGATTTTTTATTTCTTAGAAACCGGATATCTCTCTGCTTTTCACATTTAGAGTTACATTTTTTCGTATCTCGTAGCTTTGAACAAATTGTTGTATATTGAAAATGGTGACTAGGCTCTGACATTACTTGCAGGGAAACACTACCTCGACGTCAGAAAGGGATTTGTTGCTCTACATATTCCCTTGTTTTTAATAGTGGTAATTAGCCTCATGTTTATTACATGGTTATCTATCTTAATTTGATTATTTATTCCTCTTTTTAATTTTGATATTAAATTGATGTTTAATGTATGATTATTTATTTTAATT
The DNA here is from genome assembly GCA_032191745.1 of Picea mariana. Lineage (NCBI taxonomy): Eukaryota > Viridiplantae > Streptophyta > Pinopsida > Pinales > Pinaceae > Picea > Picea mariana. The sequence continues at coordinate 99,193 of JASDQU010244058.1, read as the reverse complement.
ATATAATATTTTTACTTATTTATTTAAAAATATATTGATTAAACATAAAATCATCTTATAAATAAATAACATGTAATTTGAGTGATAATTATTTTATAAATTAAAGGTTTATATTAATTTAAAAATATAATTTGTTTTTCATTATAATATTTATTGAGTAGAAGAAGTGGCCGCAATGATTACCATGATTCATTTTAATGGTACGTTTTTAGTGATTTGAGGTCCTGAAACTTTTATATCATGTATGGAGTATTAAACAACTACATTTGATATTGATATTGAAAACAAACCATAAGAGAGTGATAACCAACAACACAATTTCATGGATAAAACCTCTACTTTTAAAATTTTACAAGTCCTTGTAGTTCTTTCTACAACCTAATATGAAGGAAATGTGTAATTCATTTGATGCTCAACATAGATTTGATAAATGAAATTTAAAAAAAATATTAATAACTAAAACAATTTCAATGTTGGCCATAAATAAAATATTTCAATATCAACTTTAAATATATATAACAATTGAAAGTAAAAAAAAATTTATTGCCTTCAAAAATGCTTTCTATGGCATTGTATGAGAGAGTTTTATAATTCCTTTTATGCTTAACATAGAAATGACATTTAAAAAAATAATAATAACAAAAAATATTTCAATGTCCACCTTAATTAAAATATTTGAATATAAACTTTTCTCTCTCTCTCTCTCTCTATATATATATATATGGGGATTTTAGGGGTTAAATTTTACTGGGCTAGTTTTTCATATTGTTTTAACAAAAAACTATTCACCAATTTCCATTTTTTTTCCTCAAATGATTAACCCAAATTAAGTAGGATAAAATTATTTTACACTAAAAATAGCTTGCCAAAATTTTCTAGAAACATTTAAAATCCTTAGAAATTTGAATATTTTTACAAGAATATTACCAAACATTCTATGGGAATTACTAAAATTCACTAAGCTTTATACACTTTAATACAAGTATGAATCCTTAAAATCTTCCCTAATATATATTCATAAAGTGATTTAAAGTAAAATTAATTATCATGGTTAAAACATTTCAATGGTGTGTTGCTCTATATGAGGAAGATGCCTAATTTCTTTAGTGTTCAACATGGAGTTGACACATGGTGTGTATGTGTGTGTGTATATTATGCTTGGAGAGGGATCAAGTCCCTCAAGGTGAATTGTTTTTTGTATTGAGAATACTTGATGAAAGGTTTCATCTTAAAGGATTGCATCCCTTTAGGTGTATGATAGATCCAAAATTAAGATGGATCAACATTGGTGGTTAAAACCTTCAATATGTTGCTCCCTATGAGGGGGATGTGTAATTCTTTAAGTGCTTAACATGGAGTTAATACTTGACATATTATGCATCAAAAGGGGATAAAATCCCTCTTGGTGCAAACATTTTCTCAAGTTTTTTCAATCTAAAAATGTAAAAAAAATATTATTGCACCAAGAGATGCTTTTAACATCTTAATGATATACAATTGCTTCTGTGTTCTCCATGGAGTTGACAAGTAACATTTAAAAAAATATTAATAACAAAAATGTATATTATAAATAAAATATTTCAATATCAACTTGCTCAGTATGAGGACTTGTTTAATTCCTTCCGTGCTGAACATGGAGTTGAAAGGCGACATATATATAAATTAAGAACAAGTGTACATCCATCTTAACTCTCATGGGTAGAGAGGGATCAAGTTCCTATATGAGAAAAACTTTTTAATATTAAAAAGAATTGAATAAAGATTTGCAACCTTGCGATTTGAGAGTCCTTCTCTCTAAGTTAAGATTGATCTCTCTCTCTATATATATATGTGTGTGTGTGTGTGCGCGCGTGTGGTGGTGGTGAAGTGTCCTACAATTTATCTTTACAATTCAATGATAAACCAACTTGAATAAGACCAACGTAGATCCATCTTAACTCTGGATCTGTAATGAACCCAAGGCATCAAATCTCTCAAGACAAAACCTACTCTGTCATCAAATCCCTCTAGATGAAAACCTTTTTTGGAGTAGAAAATTTGAGGAAATGTTTACATCTCAAAAGATTTGATGCCTCTCAACTCATGATAGATCCAGAGATAAGTAAGATAAACATTCCAAGAGTATGTTGTTCAATAAGAGGAGTTGTGTAATTCCTTCTATTGTCAACATGGAGTTGAGAGGTGACGCTCACACACACACACACACATAGTAAGAACAAGTTTAGGTGAAAACTTTTTGTAGATTACTCTATCTTAACTCCATATCTAGCACTGAAAGAATTACACATCTCTCTTAGGCCGAGCCAACAAAACATGATGATGATGAAATGTCCCATAACTTATCTTTACAATTCAACAATAAAAACAACTTAAATAAAATGACAACTCAATCACAACTCATGTAACAACCACACAACAAATAAGAATTATTTATGACCACACACTTCTCATAGTGGTGAAGTGTCATCTTTACAATTCAACGATAAGCCAATACACCTACCTTTCCGCTAGGACAATACTTGTACATGAACCTACGCCATGCATGAGATCATCATATATTCGAGTCACGTTGTCGGTCGACGTGGTGTAGCTTATCTTAACGGAATCTGAAATAAGAAAATACGTATGTATTGTGCATTTGAATTCGAAATAATAAAATAGGCATACATTTTGACATGAATTATTGAATTGGAATGAATCCATCCATGTCAGCCAGCTCGGTGTCATGAATATGTCCACGTATTTTGTCTCGCGAAAGGCTGAATTATTGAATTGGAATCCATCTGTCCATGTCAGCCAGCTCGGTGCCCGTATTTTGTCTCGTGAAAGGCTGAATTATTGAATTGGAATCCATCTGCCCATGTCAGCCAGCTCGGTGCCCGTATTTTGTCTCGTCAAAGGGTACAGACACTATGGAGTAGGTTAACTCGGAGCAATCTTATTTTGTCTCGTGAAAGGCTGAATTATTGAATTGGAATCCATCTGTCCATGTCAGCCAGCTCGGTGCCCGTATTTTGTCTCGCCAAAGGTTACAGACACTATGGAGTAGGTTAACTTGGAGGAAGCTTATTTTTTCAGTTTTGTTTTTTTATAAAAAAATGGATTTGAATCTGGTTAAATTTTTAGAGGTGATCTGAATTTTATATGGATGAAAGTTTAATACATTTTAAAATTTTATTAGGAAATTTTGTTATTTTAAATTTTAAACTGATAAAAAAAGATGGATCAAATTTATGAATTGACTATAAATTTAAAAACTAACGGACGGAAACAATTAACTAACCGCCGGAAACAATGACGTGGCAATGAGACTGTTGCAATCACAAGTCAAGTAGCTGTTACTTTCGAAATTAAAAGCCAAACAACCGCATTCTTTAGATTGTTTTGCCTGGTAATTCAATGGGCTAACAACGGTAGACGCCCAAATCATCTATTTATATGTTTTTCTGTAATCTGTAATCATCCATTCGAACAGCCATAGCTGGCAAGTACTTGGAATCTGATTACAACGAGAGAAACTAAGGGAAGAGAAAATGGTGAATATAGTCGTTGCAGTGGAGGAGAGCGAGGAGAGTATGCGTGCATGTGAATGGGCTTGCAAACATCTCTTGACTGCTCAAGCAGACATCCAGCAGTCATATAACTTCATACTCCTCCATGTCCAGCCAACTTCCTGTGTTTCTACGGGTCCTGGTAATTACTTTTTCTTAAATTTGTTGTACTTATTTCTCAAACTTTGAGGGATTCCTTTTTTTGAAAAGAATTCGAATGGAGGGCAGTTAAAACTATGAATTAGGGTTTATCCTTGATTCTTCTATTTTCCTTAATATCTGAAATCTGAATGAAGGGTTTCATCCTATGATGAAAAGATGGTTCAGCTCAGCTGAAATCTCCTCTTTTTCAAATTATATCTAATGAAGAGCGGTTCAATTTATAACTTATAGCTTCCCCCTCAACATCATGTTTTAATCGGAGGGTTCAACAGATTGAACATAACCCTTCGAAACCCTTCAGGCTAATTACACCCATTTGTCTTGACTTCTGTATATATGTTTATTAATTTTGCAGCCTATATTTCTAGCGATCAAGTGTTCGAGCTGCTTCAATTGCAAACGAAGAGGACCACGCAGAGGATATTGAAGAGAGCTCTCACTATCTGCGATCGATATGGAGTGAAGGCAGAGACCCATGTCGTGATTGGCAAGGCTAACGAGAGGATATGTGAAGCCGCAGCCAAGTTGGGAGCACATTTTCTGGTTGTGGGTAGCCATGGACATGGCACTTTCATCAGGTATTTCCATCTGTGCTCTTCATTCTGATTCGATGATGAATTCGGAAATAAAGCTTAATTAACTTGGCTATGTGATTCACCATTTTCAGAGCAATCAGGGGAAGTGTGAGTGATTACTGCGCTCGGAACGCCGTGTGCCCTGTTGTAGTGGTCAATAAAAAGGTTTTTTAAGGATCTTCTGCCTGTGGGTTTCTTCCATGGTGGAGGGAATGATTCTGAGCTTTTGGCGTGCATATGATTTAGCGCGAGGTTCAAAGATTAAGAAGATGAAGCCCTAAAAGGAATTCAAGTCCTGTGCTTAACTTGAATAAGTTAACCTAATAAAAATTTCTTTTCAGTTTTGCTTTCAAATCCGCTACCAGGTTGCACATCCAATATCCATTTCAGTTTTGCCTTCAAATCCGCTAACAGGTTGCACATCTAATATTCAGAAAAGACACTCAGCATAAAAATGCACCAGTCTTGTAGAATAATTGGAATGCTAAAAATAATGGCAGAGAAGAAAGAAGCTGAACCCCAACACAATCCCAGTTTGCATATCAATAAAGCTGTGAAAAACGAATCTGTATTTGCTATATCCCTTCCCAGACTTAATCGCTGTTTTCATTAAACCGCCTTCCAAACCCTTAGGTCATCATCCTCTTCATGTTAGTCGTCAATTTACAATCTGTAGGATTTGTAAATATATTGATATCGAAGTCATGCAACATATAAAAATATGCGTTTCATTGTTGTAAAATCTAGACAAAATCTTACATCTACTCCACCATTGCAAAGAATTAATTAATATTCCACACAATTAGAAAGAATTAATTAGTATTCCACAAGACAAAATCCTAAATCTACGAAGGTGTTTTCGAAGGGGAGGGTTCCGTTGAGCTCTTCATGCTCTGTCCGTAACCTATCGGCGCATAACACCTATTGGATTTTTGTCCAGTTGATTTTCACCCTTCCTCTACATATTAAACCCTGCCACATCCCACAATTCCGTGGCTTGCTTCTCTGCGTGTTCCGCTTTCTGCATGAAGGTTTCCATTCTACCCATATTTCATCCGTTTGCCTCACAGCGAGGCCGTCCAAATCGATGCCAGTGCAGTGCTGGTTGAATACTACGGCTGGAGAGATGTGGTCGTCGTCTACTCTGGCAACGATTACAGCACCGGCGTGCCGGTGCCTGATAAACCCTCAAATCGTTGCTGATAATGCAATCTCTCCATATAATGCAATCATCCTAAAGATCCATAAACTGGAAATAAT
>JASDQU010244058.1:73211-91325 GCA_032191745.1 Picea mariana | reverse complement strand
CTAAAGATCCATAAACTGGAAATAATAGACAAATTTTGTCGAAACCAACCAGTTCAATGTCAGTGGTGTCAAATCTCTGCCTGAATAGCTCTGTTTGCAGCCTCGATGCATTAACTTCGTGGCTGGCTTTCACGTGATCCCTCCACAGGATGAGGTTATAGAGTCCCTTTAACCTGTGTTTGGTAACTCATCTTAATTCCAATGGTCTTACCCATACAAAATCTAAAAATTTTGCTCCTGAGCGTCCAAAGCAAGTTATCTAAAGCACATGTTCAAATGGCCAGTGTCTACTTTTTCAAGGCACTGCTACAAAGTTCGAATCCACAAGGCAACAAGTTTTAAGAACTGGCTTACCATAATTCTCTCATTAAATCACATATATGTGAGCAGGCTCACATATATGTGAGCCTGTGAGCCTGTTCACATATAATATATGTGAGCAGGCTCACATATATTATATGTGAGCAGGCTCACATATATTATATGTGAGCCTGTTCACATATAAACCATTATAAATAGAAATTTATTATATCCTCACATCTATATGAATGTGATTTAGTGTTCATAACTTTCTTGCATTTATGAATAGAAATTTATTATGCCCTCACACTTATATGAATGTGATTTATTGTTCATAACTTCCTTGCATTTATGAATGCATCCAGTTTACTTTTTCACATTTACTTAATCATATTAAGAAATTACTATAAGATCGTATGATTGACAAATTTAAAAGATTAACATAGATTAATATCTGTAAAAGCCACTTTTAAATAATTAACCTGCACTACCTCAAACTCATTACCACATATTACACTTATCATATTTGGGTAGAATTTTTTTTTATAGAATGTGAACGGTGACAAGCCGTATGCCACGTTTGACCTGATGCCAAGTTTGGTCTGCGTTCACGATATCTCTGCCTTCACAAAACACAACAATGACTAATTAAATTAACACAAAATGACGAATCAAATTATTTATTTCATGCTTAGTTTTGAGTTAGTGGCTGTGCTAATGGACAAAATGGTACATACATAGACAAAGCGTTTTTAATGGACAAGATTGCTAGAATATTTTTAATAGTCACAATAAATAAATGAAGGGTTTTGATTTCAGTCATTAACTTCTTTTAACTTCTTTGTATAACATGTACATTCTTCATTAAAAAATGATTATTTTATAATTAACATAATAATGACCTTTTTAATAATTACTCCTAGATTTTACCGTTAGCAAAGTGCATTTAGAGTTTTTACTGATTCGATTTTAGGTTTGCTTTCCCTTGAACGGATGGAGCATGTCCTTGGTGCTGTAATCAGTGTTGCTTAACGCCGTCTCTAACGTTTCATATACGTGTGCTTTTATTTTAGGTTTTTTACTACTTTTCTTTTCCACTTGTTGCTTACTGCTGTAATCAGTGTTGATTAACGCCGTTTCTAACGTTTCATAYACGTGTGCTTTTATTTTAGGTTTTTTACTACTTTTCTTTTCCACTTGTTGGTTGGATGGGTGAGCCGCTTTTGCTTCATGCCCACTAACGGATGGCGCGTCTCCTTAGTATTGTAATCGGTGTTGTGGAAGGCCGTCTCTAAYGTTTCATATACGTGTGGTTTTAATACAGGAGCGATTAGTTTTGATACAAGAGAGATCCATAGGTTTTAAAACAGGAACAAGTATCACTGAACTCATTCGATTCCCAGATCCCTCACCATTCAATTTCAGCTCACATATACGTGTGGTTTTAATACAGGAGCGATTAGTTTTGATACAAGAGAGATCCATAGGTTTTAAAATAGGAACAAATATCACTGAACTCATTCGATTCCCAGATCCCTCACCATTCAATTTCAGCTCATATACCTGTGGTTTTAATAATTAGTTATAATACAGGAGCCATTGGTTTCAATTTCAGCTCATATACCTGTGGTTTTAATAATTAGTTTTAATACAGGAGCCATTGATTTTGATATAGGAGAGATCCATTGGTTTTAATACATGAGCGTCACTTAGATAATTGGACTCCCAGATCGCTCACCATTCAGTTGCAGCTCATGGCTGATCATGCATGTCGACCATTAGCAAGTTAACTGTTTTACCTAAACTTTGTAAAATTTTAAATTATGATTAAAAAATTTCATTTTCATACTGACATTCCTAGGGTTTGGCAGCACCTGTGTGATTTTGCATGGTCTAGGATCCATTTTTACCTGTGTGATTTTGCATGGTCTAGGATCCATTTTTAGTTGGGTCAGAAATGGATTTTGATGTTTCAAAGAACATTTTTTGGCTGCACCTGTGTGATTTTGCGTGGTCTAGGATGCATTTTTAGTTAGGTCAGAAATGGATTTTGATGTTTCAAAGAACATTTTTTGGCAGCACCTGTGTGATTTTGCATGGTCTAGGATGCATTTTTAGTTAGGTCAGAAATGGATTTTGATGTTTCAAAGAACATTTTTTTCCATCCAGATCGTATTTGATAGGTCATTGGAAATACAGAATGTAAAAATTTAGACTGTCATGTTAATTTGATATTTTTAAGAATAATAACTTTTAAAATATTATTGCTAACAGTTAATTTGATGATTTTAACAATAATAACTTATAAAAAATTATTAGTATCTCTTTGGTAAAGGCATGTTCCTTGAAATGGCTATATAAATTATGCTGATCTACTCTCAGAATTCTGAAAACTGATATTATATTGCTCATGTATAAGATAAGAGGAATTATTAGTATCTCTTTGGTAGAGGCTCACCCATCCCACTAACACGTGGAAAAGAAAAGTAATTAAAACCTAAAATAGAATCAGTAAAACCCATAAACACAGTAATTATTATGTTATTCATCTTAATCAGTTTTTTTTTTTTTAATTATCTTTTTTTCTTTTTTCTTTTTTATCATTTCAAAGAAGATTTTTTTATTTTTTTTGTCATGCAATTCATCTTAATCAGTTTTTTTTGTTAATTATCTTTTTTTTTTCTTTTTTATCATTTTAAAAAAGATTTTTTTATTTTTTTGTCATGCAAGAAAGTTAATTAATAGTTAAAATCAGAATCCTTCATTTATTATGACCACTAAAAATATTCTTAACATAATCTTGTCCATTAAAAACTTATATATAATTAAAACCCATTAAATCTGACAATTTACAACAGATGTAAGCTTGCAGCTTAACAAGAAATTATCCTATCTAAAGTACTCAAGATATCTGAAAAAAAAAAACACTGGCCTAAGGTCACAGGTTCGAGTCCGACGGAGAACGCAAACTTAAAAACATTTTCTCCTCTTTACTTCTTCCTCTGCATTCAATAGAGTCGTCCTTACAGGACGAAATTCACAAACTCGGCCGCAGTTTGAACCCTAGAACGGCATGCCGAAGAATTTATGGAATGGTCTCTGTTTAGTATTCTGAACAAGAAAAAATGGTTTGGTAGAGCAGGGAACTGCAGTGTGTGAGTGGAGAAACCGCAAGAGGAAAAAAGTGAGCTTAATTTTTACGAATATCTCATGTGGCTGTGGGATCTGGTCTCGTTGGAATACCTTGTTGCAGATTTCACTCGCAAAATTGTTGGTGGCCATCAACGTCTTGGGGGAGGGATGCAATCCCTGGCCATAGTTGTATTCAGGACGCTTATTGCAATCAACAATTGTCAGCCATTCAGGGACGCTTATTGCAATCAACAATTGTCAGCCATTCAAATCCATACCGCCATACATTCTGCTACGTCTAGGGAAAGACAGGAAGCGGTGAATTTTTCTATAGACAATAATCTATGCACCAGCACCATTAAATTATCAAACATGGTGATGGTGCCATTTGATTTTTATTTATGATTTTGATGTTTTTTTTTTTTAATTTTAAACCTAAAAAAATATCCATGTTTATTTAGTCAACTCAACAAAATTCAAGAATCAAAATCCACTTAGTCATGATTTCAAATTAAAAAAAAAAAATCTTCAATTATTTTTAAAAGGGTGTACAAATATTAATGTAGACCATAACATAATGAAGACTAATCCATTTGTATAAATCTCTAGGCATCATAGACTAATAACTCTTTCCATTGATTTAGAGGTAGTTTGGGCAACTCATTATCCTTTCACAATGGGTTTTAAAGAGTAAAGTGCTCTGCTAAAAAAACCTTAGTAGATTCTAAGTCTCGAGGGGGGCAACCCTGTCTTAATGAAGAAGCAGCTTCCTTCCAGGCTATGGTGACGGCTTATGCCGAAACTTGAAAAGCCCAGCCTACCATATTTGTGAAGGGCTATGAGGAAATATCAAAAGCCAAGCTTTTGTCCACTTCTTCGCGGCGTAAATCCCTTACCTTAGTTGATCGCCACTTGGTAGTTCAATTCAATGGGATTTGGCTTTCCCCAAAGTGAAGTGGGAAGAAGCAAAGGAAAACAGAGAAAACTGAAGAACACACTGAACAATTTTATTGCCATGCTAAAAAGTACATCCGCTTCTTATTTATAGAGTTTTTTTAGAAGGATCTTCAAGATTTAAAGACTTCACGGGAAATATTTGGAAGACATGTCGGTGGATATGGGGGTGGTTGATGGAAGCTTTGGTTTTAAAAGGGATTGATAGAAATTAATCCAAACAATACTCCCCCTAATTTCTACTACTAATTACATCAATGGTCCTTTGATCTGCAATGTTGTAGGATGAGTTCTCCATTGTTGCCAAGTTCTAGAATGAAGTGATATCTAGTGTCAATATGCTTTGTTCTCTTGTGAAAAACATGATTATTTGATAGTGCAATGGTGGACTTGTTGTCACAATAGATTGTAGTAGGCTCCTCTTCATTATGCATTAGATCCATTAATATTCTTCACATCCAAACTGCTTGACATGCAGCTGATGTACCTGCTACATACTCTTTTTCTGCTGATGAGATTGTTACTATTGGTTGTTTCTTTGACATGATTCATAGTTCCTGCAATGTATCTTAATAAACTTTTTCCTGCTTGCTAATGTGAATTCTTTTGTGTGTCCATGAATATGGAAATCAAAGTGACTCCATACATTATATCTGGCCTAGTCGTTGTGAGATACATCAAAATTCCAACCAATTTTTTGAATATTGTTGAATCAAAATCCATCTCATTTTGTTCTCTACTTAGTTTTTTGCCAATTTCCACAGGTGTAGAAACTAGGCTGCAATTTATCATTTTAAACCTTTTTAAAACATCTTTTCCATATTTACTTTGGCAAATAAAATGCCCTTATCATTTTGTATGACTTCAATGCCAAGAAAATATTTCATTAACCCCAAGTTTGTCATCTCAAATTCCTTCTTCATTGTTGATTTAAACATATCAATAGAGATATTATCTGTATAGATCAAATCATCAACATATAGGCAAACAATCAATATCTGACCTTGTTCATTGACTTTGGTGTATAATGTAGGCTCACTAGTGCTTCTTATGAATTTTATCGTGTATGAATCTATCATGTTATACCACACTCTTGGTGCTTGCTTCAATCCATAAAGTGTCTTCTTCAACTTGTAAACCTTGTCTTCTTATCATTTTACTTCATTCCTGGTGGTTGTTGTACACGTACTTCTTCTTTTAAATATCCATTCAAGAAGGATGATTTGACATCCATTTGATAAAATTTCCAATTGTGTTGAGCTGCAATAGCTAGTACCATCCTAATTTTGTCAAGTCTTGCTACGAGTGAAAATTTTTCATTGTAATGAAGTCCATATTCTTGTGCAAATACTTTAGCTACTAATCTTTCCTTATATTTGTCAACTTATCCATTTGTCTTATATTTAGTTTTATAAACCCATTTCACACCTATGTGTTCTTTCTCCTTAGGTAAATCAACTAGATCCCACATATCATTTTTTTTAATAGATTCCATTTCATTATTCATTGCATTAATCCAATGTTCTTCCTTAATTGCATCCTCAAAATATATAGGATCTTGAGTAAATAACGCAAAATTAGAATGCAAATCTATCCTATCTCCTTGATCATATATTTCTTGCAAGGTTCTAGTGTTTTTTCCTCTTTATCTTGGTCTTAATGATTCAAGTGTAGGATTGGAGTCATAACTTACTTGTGGAATTGATGTTTCTCCTTGTTCAACTTGCCTTTGTGAGTTTTCTTCATGTGGAATTCTTGATGGTATTCCTCCTTGCTCATTTGATTGTTCTCCTTGACCTTTTTGTCTTTGTTCTTCATATAGTATTGGTGTACCTATAATTGTCTTTTCTATATTGCCATCCCATGATTCTTCCTCTTAGAATAAAAAATMTCTACCTACAATGACTTTCTTGGTTATAGAATTAAACAACTTATATACCTTAGATTGTTCATCATAACCAACAAAAATGCATTTTTCACTTTTATCATCCAATTTACTCCTTGTTTKTTTAGGCACATGTGCATATGAAATGCAAYCAAATACTTTAAAATAAGAAACAATATGATGCTTACCACTCCATGCGTGTTGAGGAATCATGACCCTCACAATGTTTTTTGGACTCCTGTTCAATATATAAACTGCACAAGCTACTGCTTCAACCCAATATTYGTTAGATAGATTCTTTCCTTTCAACATGCTTCTTGCCATCTCCATTATTGTACGATTCTTCTGTTTTGCAACACCATCATGTTGAGGTGTATAGCTTGTAGTGAAATGCTTTTTTATTCCATGATACCTGTGATACTCAAAAAACTCATTTGATTTGTATTCTCCTCCTCTATCTGATCTCAATATCTCAATGGATAGACCACTATGTTTCTCAATCAATGCCTTGAATTCCTTAAACTTGTCAAATGTTTCAGATTTGTGTTTGAGAAAATAGACCCATGTTTTTCTACTATAATCATCAATTAATCTTAGAAAATATATGCTCTCCCCTAATGATAGTGTTTTCATTGGACCACATAAATCTGTATGCACAATTTCTAAAGGTGCCCAAGCTCTATATGACATTTCTTTTGGAAATCTTTTCCTATGTTGCTTACCCAATACAACTTTCACGTGAACTTATTGGTGCTTGGATAGGTGGTAAACCTCTTACCATTTCATTTTTTTGCAACAAACACAATCCTTTGAAGTTTAGATGGTCATACCTCAAGTGCCATACCCATGCTTGATCTTGACTTGATGCCTTGAAACTTGCTCCAATTTTCTCCATCATTTCACTTTTCATGTGAAGTGGGAACATTTTCTTGTTTGTCATTTCAATCTTTGCAATCACCATTTTACTAGGACTAATATCAAATATAGTGCATACATTATTATCAAAATAAACTCTATAACCCTTTTGAGTAAGTTGTCCTACACTTATGAGATTACGCTTCAAACAAGGTACAAAATAAACATCAGGGATAGGTTTTTTTCCAGTCTTTGTTATTACATTAATTGCACCTTTTCCCATGAATTCTACAATGTTATCATTACCCAATTTAATTTTTGATTTAACCGATGTATCCAAATCCTCAAACAACTCTTTAATTCCAGTCAAATGGTTACTACAACTACTATCAAGAAACCAGATGTTACTTGAATTTTCTTGAGCTACATGACATGTAATAAACAATGTCTGAGAACTACTCAGAGAAATTTGCATTCAACTTTCTCATATCTCCTTGTTTCTTTTGGCATTCATTTGCAAAGTGACCATACTTCTTGCAGTAAGAAAATTGAATCTTTGATTTGTCATACCTTTGTGATTCATGATTGTTATTTCTTTCCCTTGAGATGAAATTTTGATTTCTCCTTCCTCTTAGATCTTGATTCTATCTTTCTTCTCTTTGAAAATTATTTCTTCCTCTTCCTCTTCCCATGAATCCCATATTTTCTCTTCCTCTGCGTCTGCCAAATGTCATTTGTGTTTTGAATGCATGCTCTAATGAGGTATTGTCATTCCTGTTCAACCTGTATTTATAATTTTTCAAGGATCCAACCAACTCATCCATAGAATATGTAGTCAAATCTTTAGATTCTTCAATTACCACAACAATCACATCAAATTTTCTTGAAAAAATTCTTAAAACCTTTTCTACAACCTTTTGATCCACTAGTTCATCACCATTTTTTTTTATCTGATTAACCAGATCCGTAACATGATATGTAAACTGATCTATTGAATCAAAATCTTTCATTTTCAAGTTTTCAAATTCTCTTCTAAGTGCTTGGAGTTTGGCAATTTTTACCTTACTAGTGCCTTCATATGATATCTTTAGAATGTCCCATGCTTGCTTGGCTGTAGTGGCTGGTTTAATCCTTCCAACAACTGAATCATCCAATGCTTGTCCAATTATCTGCAAAGCCCTTTTATTCTTTTTCCTATTTTCATCAAACTTTTTATTTTCATCAACACTCAAAATAGACTCATCTTGTGGTTCAGTATAACCAATCATTACTATATTTTATAGCTCATATGAATCAAATGCTAATTTCATTCTAAATGCCCAATTATAATAATTTTTCCTAGCAAATATTGGAATCATAAGTTGTTGATACATGCCTGATGCCATCTTTAAAAAAATATCAAGCCCCAAAAAAACTTTCAGCAAAATTTCAACTACACAATATCACTCACACTATGGATAAATACTGCCAAAATTTAATGTTCAGGTAACCTTTCTAAAATAACCCTTGTTATTTGCAAACAACCAAACTTTAATTTACTGAGGCAACATCTCTCTTGTAGATCTTAATTCTCCAGCTCATGTAATCCATATCATAGCAAGTAACTTTCTGGTGATTAAGCATAATAAGCCAATATGCTAATAACCAAAATCATTTTTTTGAATTTATCATACAGAAAAATATACTCTTTGTATAGTTCAAGTATCATCTTCAGAACTACATTGTAGGCTACTTGAATATATTTGTGCAGAAAGGAATTTGCATATATACTAAGAAACCGACCGCCAAATCAAAGAGAAATATAATTCTTAAATTTTTTAGTTTCAACAAATCTAATAGTAATCAACAACTTAAAACCGATTAGGAATGTCAACTCGACTACTAAAATGAAGACTTACAAGGACAAAAACCCTTCTACATTCTTTTGTGGATATCCACGAACATTTCCAAACCGAAGCTCCTCCTTCTCCTCTACACAAAGCTTATCTTCACAACTTTCTCTTCCTCCTCCTCACAGAGCTTCTCTTCACTCTTTAGATCTACACCGAATCACGTAGCTCTTCACAAAAATCAGGTGCTTCACGGCTCTCATGGCCCTCATGACTCTCCTGGATCTGATACCACGATAAAGTGGGTAGAAGCAAAGGAAAACAAAGAAAACTGAAGAACACACTGAACAATTTTATTTCCATGCTAAAAAGATTACATCCGCCTCTTATTTATAGAGTTTTTTTAGAAGGATCCCAAAGATACAGAGACTTCACGGAGTGGGAAATATATGGAAGACATGTCGGTGGATATGGCAGTGGAGGAACAATAACAGGTGGTTTATGGAAGATTTGGTCTTAAAAGAGGTTGGTAGAAATTAATCCAACCAACACAAAGATGGTGGCAACTTGGGTTCAAAAATCATGGAAACCCCATATCAAAGGGAAATTGCACCAGTTTTTATGTGGAAGGGTTTTTTATTCTTTTCTATTAGAGTATAAAGAGGACACAAGATTGATTTTCCGTAGGGGTYTGTACTTCCTAGGAGCCAGAKGAATGTATCTGAATAGATGGTCATTGGATTTTAATCCTGAGAATGATATTCCTTCTTCTATTCCTGTTTGGGTGTGGCTTCAACACCTTCCACTTCATTTCTAGAGAGATGATGCACTAAGGTGCATTGGTAACACTCTTAAGAAATATATTGATAGGGTAGATACTAGGGAAAACATGTTCTCATGTGCAAGAATTTGTGTCGTAGTAGACTTGAGAAAAGGGCTTCCTGAGGCCATGCTGATTTCACTAGAAAAATGGAAGCATTTGCAACAAATTGACTATGAGAAACTCTCATTTAAGTAAAAAGTGTTCCATGAATATGAACACTTCACTAAGTATTGTAAGAAAACCGGTAATAAGAAAAACCCTGCAGTAGGGACGGAACAATAGAAAGAGGTGCCCAAAAACTCCGGCCAGGGAGGAAATGATAATGCGAGAGTTTGTTCTTAGTCGGGATCTACCGCTATTGTGGGTAAGACATTTGGTGGTTGAAAAAGGGGCCCTTCTACGTCTAGTACCTTGGTTGTCGTTCCGGGGATGTTTTGTGGAATAATAGATTTGAAGCATTGGCTAGAAATACACCTAACCATATTAAGGAGGGAAAGGGGAAACCAGGGAAATAAKWAGTAGAGAAAGTAATGCTAGGGGAGCCCCCTTTAGTCCAATCGATCCCTCAATCCCTAAAAAGGGGGAAATCCGGGAATGAAAGTGAATCCAAAAAAACAACCACTAGGAAGGAAGGTTAAGGGAAAATMTTGGAAGACAATAGCATAGAAATAAAAGGCCTTGAAGAAGTGGAGATTTTCAAGGATGTAGAGATGGCGTTCCCTTATTCAAARGTCAAAGAATCATAGGTTTGGGACTCTACAAATAATGAAGAAAAGGAAAAGGCTTCGAAAGAGAATCTTCCGAGGCGATTTGGAAGAAAGACTGCCAAAACACTAAGGGAAGAGAAAGAACAAAAGGAAATAATGATGGGTTCATAGAAAGCCTTGGAAAAAGTGATGGGAACCAATCAAAAGACACAAAAATAATTTGGAACTAGTATGTATCCAAAAGGAGCCCCCCAAACTCACCAAATAATTTCAATAGTCTCCTAGAATTATAGGGGTTGGGAAATGATCCCAAAGTAAATGCAGTAAAAGATATTATTAAATAAAAAAAACTTGTATTATCCTGCTCAAGGAGACCAAAATGCAAGTGGAAGAATCAATAATAATTGGGCAAGGTAATTGGAAAGGCTGTGATGGACTAGCAGAGAACTTGAGAGGAGCATCTGGGGATTTATTCTCCCAGTGGAATGCTTAGGATGTAAGTATGGAATTTGCATATCAAACCCCAAACTAGTTTTTATCTAAGTTTGTGTTTTTAGGAAGTGGAAAGA
The DNA here is from genome assembly GCA_032191745.1 of Picea mariana. Lineage (NCBI taxonomy): Eukaryota > Viridiplantae > Streptophyta > Pinopsida > Pinales > Pinaceae > Picea > Picea mariana. The sequence continues at coordinate 80,271 of JASDQU010244058.1, read as the reverse complement.
AGTTATTTTTATTCAATGTTTACATGGCGATTAGTTATGCAAATAAAGAATCTTGTTGGCACTCAATATTAAACCTGAACAAACCAGAAGCTTTAAAATATTATATGCTAGTTGGATATTTCAATGTAACCATGCATAGTTAAGAAAAAGAGAGGTGGAAATATATTGAGGAACCCTTTCTGACACTGGATGGAAGAATTGGTCACAAATTGAGACCTCCTTGACATCAAGCCAATTAAAGGAAGATTCACATGGTTAAACAAAAGAATAGGACAAGGCTATATCACCACAATATTAGACCACTTATTGGTTCATAGCAATATCATTTTGAAACACCAACCATTAAAGTTAAACATCATCTCGGCAAGCACCTTGGATCATAAACCAATTTTCTTAATCCTCAAGGAAACTACATATTATGGATAATTTCCTTTCATTTACATGCCTCTTTGTTTGAAAAATGGAAATGCATATGAGGTTGTTGAAAAATCCTTCCAAATTTGGATTCCAAGCACTCCAATTTATATCTGGGAATAGAGGCTTAAATGTGTAAGGCATGCCCTAAAGGATTGGGCCAAATCCATCTTCTTCACTCCCTTGAAAGTAAAGGAAAGAATAAGGGGAAAGATATAGGAGCTTCAAAGCAATATGGATAATTTGGAGATCACCAAAACAGTCTAGGAAGAGGAAGTTAAATTGCAACATCAATTAAACAAGGCCATCAAAAGTGAGGAGGAGAATTGGCATTTGAAATCCTGCATCTTATGGATAAAGGATGGGGACAAAAACACTAGCTTCTTCCAAAAACAAGAAAAATCTAGGATATCCAAAAATAATGTTTATGAAATAACTTTGGAGGATGGAACAAAGATTATAGACTATGAGGGAATTAAGGAGGCAACCAAGGCACATTTTCATAATCTTTACTCGATTCAAGCAAAGGCATAAATTAAGAACATGGAGGTGATGCTTGAGCATATTCCCATTTTGATATCAGTAGAGGACAATAGTGCATTAAAGGAGGAAGATGTCAAGAAGGAAATATGGAGTTTAGACCCAGATAAAGCACCAGGTCCAGGAGGGTTTTCAATTTCCTTTTGTTGAATATTTTGGGATCTAATCAAATAAGATCTATGCAGAATACTGAAGTACACTCAGAAATCTTTCAAGCTTGTGGGAAAAACAAATTTTCCCTTTCTTGCTCTTTTCCCAAAGGAAGTGAACCCCTCTTCCTTTTCAATATTCAGATCAATTTCCCTTTTCAATGCAGATTATAAGATAATGACTAAGATCATATCTCTTAGAGTAAAATATTTTATGCCCAAGATTATTTCCACTAACCAGAGTGGTTTTATGTAGAACAGAAAAAATTTCAATAACATTGTTCTTATGTAGGAATCCTTTCACTTGAGTAAGGGAGCGGGGGGAAAAAGAATGGTCATCAAGGTGGACATGGCCAAAGCTTTCGATTGGGTGAGGCATTCCTTCCTTTTTTAGGTTATGATGAAATTGGGGTTCATCTCCAATTTCATTCAGTGGGTTGCCTCCTATAAAAGAGCACCTTGGATTTCTCCTATAGTGAATGACACACCCTCTTCCTTCTTTCAATGTAGCAGGGGTTTTTGGGAAGGCTTCCCATTGTCACCCCTATTATTTTTCATGATGGTCGACTCCCTTAGCCTTAAATTGGCATCTAAAAGGGCTTTGCATAACCTTCGAGGTGTGAAAATAGTTAGAGGGCTCCAAAATATAAACCACTCCCATTTTGCGGATGATGAACTTTTAATGGGGGATTCTTCTCCTATAATTTCTACAAGGTTCAAAAATACTTTATATGCTTACATAGATGCCCCAAGGGGATCCTTAAGCAAAAGGAAGTGCGGAAGGTTTTGTTGGAATAACAATTTAAGAGATATTAACAATGTATCTAGAATTCTTTAGTTCCCTTTGAATGAAAAATGGACATCTTTCAGATATCTCGGCATCCCCATCTCCCAAAAAAGGTCATCCTCTCAGGTCTGGAACAATAGTATAGAAAAGATCAATGTGGAATTTTCATAATGGGGTGCTCACTGGCTTAATCTAGTGAGAAGAGTTATCTTAATCAAATATGTTATTTCTTCTCTTCCAATATATCAGTGCTCTAGTTTAATGGCACCCCCAATGCATTATGAATAAGATTTCCCAACAAACCAGGAAAWTCCTTTGGCAAGGAAATAAGTTTTGAGTCTAGAGAAATATTTTTATATTTGATTGTTTAAGTACATGCTAGAATAGACCATTAGCATCCATGAAATTCAAGCATTGTTGGGTTAGCAATAAACATATGGATTAAATATCAATGTATTACTAGCAACAATTATATGGAATATATGCAACGTTGAGAATAAAATGATTTTAGAAAGGATAATATAATATTCACATATCCCAAGTAAAGCTCCAGTGGTAATAGAATATTCTATACTACCTCATGAATGGTCACTTGAAGGAACAATATGCCTTGACAACTTGTAGGTATGAGAAAAAAATAAGAGACAACATGAAAGCAACTTTTTCTAGTCTTTCTTATGTAGTTTTTCCAATTTCAAGATACCACAACATGCTTGTGGACATGTACATATATGAAAAGAAAAAAGAAAAAAAAAGAAAAGTTCTAATTGTAAATGCACATAAGATCTAGTTTTATTGCTCCCAACATTGCAACTTTTATGCAGTATCTAGTCACCATATCATGTTGAAGAAAAATAAAAGAGTATCTAGCCATGTTATTAGAGCAACAAACTATAGATATTCCACTTGATCTAGAGTTGGAAAAGATGTTGCTTTCTTTGATATAGGGCGATGAACTTCCAACCTCCAACATACAGGATATTACCCCTATACTGGAGATACTCCAAGGAATGGTAGTCGTTGGGTGTGTTGTGGGGATTCACAGTCCTTACCTTTTGATCTAGAATTATTTCTCAATGATTTTTTATTGAAAAAAACCCTAATTTGGGTTCTTATAACAATATTCTAATTTTCCCACAATTTCTTTAAAAAATGGTATATTTCATTAAAAATTAATATTTAAATACTGAAATTTAAAAAAATTACTAAAATAACATAAGAAATACTCAAAATATTGATAATAGAGTTCACACATATGGGTTGTCTCCGGGTCTACTTCAAGTGATGAACCAATTCATTAATAAGGATCCAAAGTACATTATTTCACCTCTTTACATCAAATAATGGTCTTCAATCTGCAAAATCGATCTTTGATTTCCTCTATGAAGAAAATAGCACAGGTTCCCCAACCTTCAATGAATTATTCCTACAATAAAATCAAAATAGAATTGCCTATTCTCCCAATGAAGGGGATTACCCACTTCACAAATAATATTTTCCCCCTTACCCTCGTATCAAGTGTCTAAGAAGAGAAATCGATGAGGGATGACCACCGAGGTAGAAAACCATGTTCCCACCATTCTCCCTGACATGCAATCACCTTTCATCACTCCCGTCATGTCCATTAATGGACTTTAACTCCACTACAACTCAACATCCCACTCAGAGAACTACTCCCCATGACTGTCACTCTCATCATGGATAACAGGTAAGACAAAAAATATAATCCACGCTCTTGTCCTATGCCTCTCATCCAGATCCTCACCATGGAAGGTCCCTGAACCATCAAACTAACTCATTGCACTCCTCATGTTCATCATGGCACCATTGTCATTACCTTCCTCAACTATTTGCCTCATTGTATTTCTTTCCCTCCTGACCCCATTTGGTTCTACCACCTTTCTCCAGCTCTGCTCGAACACTACTCCAACTCTTTCCACCCTATCCAGACTCCCCTCCCTATCTTCTCCACACATTATGTTTTTCCCAGAACCACCATGAATCGAGGAAGAGGTTGAGGAAGAACCTCCCAACGTCTTTGTCGTCTCACTAGCTCCTGGCTAGCTACAACAACTACAAAATCCTCTGAATCTTATGAAGTCCACACTTTGTTGAGAATTCAAGCGGACATTGACCTTGTGGAAGCTAATGTCATAATACTTCAAATATATGTCTCATACGACCAGGTTCAAGAGGAAACTCACTCTTGGATTATCGACACTGGCAATACAAAATACCACATATCTCACTACCTGCAGATGATTGAATTATACTGGAACATGAAACTCTTGCTTCAACGTGATATGATGGACATAAAATATTACAAGGAAGAGATCATGCTCAATTTGGACGAGATAAAGGCTCAATTGTGTATCCAAGACCTCAAGATGAACCTCCTTGCAAAGAAACTCGTGGGATTGGATTTCTCAACCCTCGGCCTGGACGATGTTCGAGAAACTCCGGATGAGGGCCAACCCTCCACTCAACAATGATTATTATCTGGTTCCTTTTTTGTGGTTTAATATTGAAGGCTACAAGATTTTAATCCATCCCCATCTATGTCAGTACAGAAGAAACTCTCAGCTAGTTTTTGAGATAATCATAGGAGATATCTTAATCTCTAGACTTTATCAGACCTTCATGCTCAAATATTTTTTTGTCCATACTATTCCAGACAATATGATTCATTGTTGTTGGTTTGGTTTCCCTAGTGGAAGGCCAACAACATAGTCTATGTACATTTCAAATATAGTAATATAAAGTTCTCAGGATAGCTTACCAAAAAAAAGAAAAATCCTCCCCTTATGTTGTTTCCAAATCACATTGTGTATTAGTTAAGGTGCTATCCTTTTCTCATGAAGGTAGGGGTTTGAATCCCTCAAAATATTCCCTCCTTTATTTTTATTTTTAAAATCAACCTTGATGGAATTATCCCACATTGCTCGGGATTTGGAAAAACATGGGTTTTAGAAAGAAATCTCCACGCCCTTTGAATTGGATACAGAATGTCTTGGGTGCCATGTTGAATCCATGTCATGTATTGGGAACTAATCCTTTGCAAAGATTTGGGAATGATCCCACATACACCATGGTGAATCCTACAATAAGGTTTATATATCAAAATTATTCTTAACCCATTTGAGAATGGTGCAATAGCATGGACTCCATGCTTCCAAAGAATGGAGACCAAAAAAACACATTTGTCATTCTCTACCATGTGGCACTTTACGATTAATCTGTGCATCAGAATGTGATTGAATCACCTGGAAATTTCATACAAGTACAGTCATACATAGACACTATACCTTGTTTGTATTTTTTTTTCATGTTGATATTCACCTTCAACAGACCATACCTTTTGCATACATTTCCAGATTGACCTTGTTTAAATTTCACTGGAAATATATCGACAAACTCTTCAATGCAAGGAAATGTTTAGTAGACTTTTAGAACATATGATCAGATTTTTTGCGGGATCCTCCTGGATCACTCATCTTCACTAAGAAAATTTTGGGCCACCAAAAGTCTAGTTTCATTTATAAAATAAGTGAGGGTACATCTTCCTCACTTTTCCAGTTTCCATCCATTCAACTTTTCTTGGATGCATTCTTTTTAGACCCACAGGAAGGTACTCCACATCACCTCTTCCTAAATTCCTCACCCTCCTATCCAGAATAACATATTCTTGCAACTCATCAAGATGTTCAGGAGAAAAATCGTCAACAGAAGGGACTTGAACATTCTCACCTTGATCCATGATCATAGGAGGATCATATACTACATCTTAATACATGGAGGTAACTCTAATTGAAAATCATTGTTGCCAATCTTTTCTAAAATTTCAAATGGATCGTACCTGATTGACTTATTATTTTTACCTTCACCTTTAATGTGTTCTTTGTTAATGTATAACCAACTTGATCACCAACTTGGAAGTGATGATCAACTTGATGCTTGTCATGCCTAGCCTTACACTTGGCTTGGATATTTTCCAATTTTTCCGGTATGGCTTGATGAACCAATTGGATCTTATATATGAACTTGTTGGTTTTGTCTTCATCATTACGTCCATATTACACTTAATCTTTCCCAAACGTTAAGGACATAGGAGACTTAGGAAAATAACTAAAACATGTCTCAAAAGGATACCTTTGTGTTGAAGAATGTATGACATGATTATAGACATGTTGTACATATAATACAATTGCTCATCCTAAATCTTAGGATGCTTGTTACAATATCCTCAAAGTAAGTGTACCAATGTCTTGTTTACCACTTTAGTTTGTCCATTGCTCTATTGATGAAAAGTAGTGCTCTTCTGAAGCTTAGTGTCCATTAACTCCCACAAAGCTGAYCGAAATTCCCCAAGAAAGTGAGAGTCGCGATCAGATACAATGGATGTGAGAAAACTAAAATAAATCCAAACATGCTTGAAGAATAACTGTGTAGTCCCTTCTCCTATCACTYATTTCTTACAGGGCACTAAAACACACATTTTTCTAAATCTTTCCAAAGCAACATATAGATAATCATGAACTTTCCTATACATACACAAACACCCTACAAAATCCATAGAAACACTTTCTCATAGAYGAGAAGGTATAGGAAGTGACATATACAAACCCAATTTTCTATTAATTGTTTTTCTAGTGGCACACACCACACGTCCTTTTACATATTTGGACATGGTTTCATACATTCAAGGCCAATAACAATATTGTTGTAATAGACCTATTATTTTCCCTATACGAAAATAACTAGAAATGAGAGAAGTATGTTCTTGTCTAACTAAATTCACTATTTCATCTTATGGAATAGACAATTTACCAAGATGATATAACAATTTTTCATGTACATGATAATCTAATTCATCCACTTTAGTACCATGTATTAGTGTTTCATAAACATCCTTAAAATATTTATCTCCAACATTATTGTTCAATATAAATTTAAGGAGATAATGAACTATGCTATAAAACAATGGATGCATTAGTAGAAGGTCTAGATAACATTTTGACAACTTTGTTTTATATAACTTTCTTATACCTAATGACCAAGTGTAATTTTTGCAAAAATCCCATCCATCAGAAAGGATGTGATGTTGTAGATTGGTATGTAATTGAATATACTGCAAAGGATGATGATCTATATGGATGATCGTCTCTTTGTC